>JAKWBO010000853.1:0-25081 GCA_034336685.1 Luscinia luscinia
ATTCCATGATTCCATGATTCCATCATTTCATGATTCCATGATTCTATGATTCTATGATTCCATGATTCTATGATTCCATCATTCCATGATTCTGTGATTCCATCGTTCCAGGCTTCTATGAGTCCATGATTCCGTGATTCCATTATTCCATTTTCCATGCTTCCATCATTCCATGATTCCATGATTCCATGATTCCATGATTCTATGATTCCATGATTCTGTGATTCTATGATTCCATCATTCCATGATTCTATGATTCCATCATTCCATGGTTGTATGATTCCATCATTTCATGGTTCTATGATTTCATGATGCTGTGATTGCATGATTCTATGATTCCATGATTCCATCATTCCATGATTCTATGATTCCATGATTCTGTGAGTCTATGATTCTATTATTCTGTGATTCCATGATTCTATGATTCTATGATTCCATCATTCCATGATTCTATGATTCCCTCATTCCATGGTTCCATGATGCCTTGATTCCATGATTCTATGATTCCATCATTCCATGAGTCCATGATTTTGTGATACCATGATTCCATGCATCCATGATTCCATGATTCTATGATTCCATGAATCCATGATTCCATTATTCCATGACCCAGTGATTCCATGATTCTATGATTCCATTATTCCATGATCCCGTGATTCCATGATCCTATGATTCCATGATTCCATTTTTCCATGATTTTATGATTCTATTATTCTGTGATTCCATGAGTCTATGATTCTATGCTTCCATCGTTCCATGATTCTATGATTCCAAGATTCTGTGATTCCATGATTCCATGATCCTATGATTCTATGGTTCCGTGATTCAATGATTCCATGATTCCATGATTTCGTGTTTCCATGATTCCATGATTCTATGATTCCATGATTCTGTGATTCCATGATTCTGTGATTCTGATTCCATGACTCCATGATTCTGTGATTCCATCATTCCATGATTCTGTGATTCCATCATTCCATGATTCTATGATTCCATGATTCAAATATTCTATGATTCCATGATTCTCTGATTCCATTATTCCATGATTGCATGATTCCGTCATTCCGGGATTCCATGATTCTATGATTCCATGATTCTCTGATTCCATTATTCCGTGATTGCATGATTCCGTCATTCCGGGATTCCATGATTCTATGATTCCATGAATCTGTGATTGCATCATTCCATGATTTTATGATTCCATGATTCCATGATTCCATGATTCTATGGTTCCATGGTACCATGATTCTATGATTCTATCATTCCATGATTCTATCATTCCATCATTCCATGATTCTATCATTCCATGATTCTGTGATTCCATGATTCCATTATTCCATGGTTCCATGTTTCCTTGATTCCGTTATTCTATGATTCCATGATTCCATTCTAATTTGTAAAGCCTCAGGGATCCCTGGCTTTCTGCAGGAATTGTGAACATGAATTTGGATCCTAAAAACAATCTCCTGACCTAAAAAAAAACCAAACTCAGATAGTAATGGGAACTGCTCTTCTCCATGCTGGGAGCTGGCAATCCCAAATCTCAGCCCTCAGCTGATTCCTTGGGGCTGGAGCGGGGGGAGGCGCACTCCAATTTCCTTCCATTAGAGACGCTATTCCTGGGAAAAAATCCTTTTCCGAGATGTTTTTGGGAGTCAGGCAGTGCCACTCCAGCTAAAAATCTCCTCCCAGTTGGAATTTGCCTCTTTTATTATTTGGTTAATTTGAAGAAAATTGGTGGTCGTATTGTCTAGGAAGCGAAGCCAGGGAAGTTTCCAGCCTGATCCCTCCACATCCATTCCTCCAAAGCAACTTCTTCCCATTTTTGTTTATTCCAATGGATCCATTGGTTCATCCTCATGGCATTCCAAGCTTGGATAAGCTAAAGATCACTCAGGGCTACTGAAAACCAGGAAATGTTCACTTGGTGGAGCTGAACGTAGCAACACCAAGGGTGAATTTATTTTCCTGTGTTATCCCAAGATCTAAGATCCCTGCTGTGCCCTTCTGGAGCTGCAATTCCCAGCTGCAGGGATTTGGGAATGGGTGTGGATGTGTGGGAGCAGGAGAGCCCCACATAGATCCGTGTCAGGGCAATTTTCCATTCCCAGTGGGAATAAAAACCTGATTTTGCTTCCATGGCAAAATTAAATAAATCAATTTTTTCCTTAAGGAAATTCGCTGGGTTTTAAACTGGAAAATAACTTTCAATTTAGGTATTTTTGGTGGGGTTTTTTTTATTTTTAAGTTGAAAATGTCTTGGAAGAGAGCTTGGCTACAGTGGGAAGCACCATCCATTGGGGATAGCAGAGGGAAGCAGCAGGGTGAGAGGGAATAAAAAGAAATCCAAGAGCAAAACCAAACAGAAGGCAGGAATTTCCAGCTCATGTGTATATCTATCTATTTTTATCCCAGAAGGAAGCTGTGTTTGCTTTCCCTCTGCTCTCCTCCTGCTGTGGGATTTCCAGGATCCAGCCCAGCACCTGGATTTTCCTGATGTGCTCTGCCTCCAAGGCAGGACAAATTTGGCAGCTGCTTAATTGGAAGCAGAACAGGAGCAAAGCCGGGTGCTCCAGACTTCCAGGGGAACCAGAGGGATGGAATTGATTTCTTTTCCTCAGGATTTTGCTGGCAGGGGTGGCTGCTTTCTTTTGGACATCCAGACAGCGGGAAAAGTGGCTTTTTTTTTTTTTTTTTTTTTTTTTTATCATGAGTGTATCCTTTCTTCTCACACTCCTGTTGTAATTTGGAAAAAACTTCTATTTTTCCCTCTTTTTTCCTTTCCTGGGCTATGACACAAAGGAAAACTTGGCTGGAGTAAAGTGTCCTGAAAAGGGAAAGAAACCAGTGGCTGAGGCACCAAAACAGGACTTGGGAATATTTTTCCATTTGCAGAGCAGCAGAGCCAGGAAGGAAAATTCACATCCCAACCTCTCTGAGGCCACTGGGGTGAAGGATCCACATAAAGAATCCAAACTCATCAGTCTTGCCCTCATAATTATGATTATTAATTATCTGATTTTATATTGATACAGAATTTCCATGGGCTGGATCTCCTCTGCCCCAGGTCAAAGAGATGTTCCTTGCACAATATTTAATGCCAACACAAAGGATAATGACCATTCTAGACTTAAAACTGGTTCTAAGTCCAAGTCTAGATGCTCAGAAAAATGTTTTTTCACAGATGAAAAAAAAATCAATTATTTGGTGCAGTAGCCTCAGAAGATTCAATATCAAAGAGAAAATAATTTTGGCATCAGGATTTGTAGTCTGAAATACTGGAAAAATAAAAATCATTGTAATCAAAATCATGAAAGGAAAAAGAAAAATGTTTTTGAAGCATAAACTTGGGTGGAAATGAAACAAGAAAAGAGTAAAACGCAATAGGAAGAAATTCAAAATGGGAAAGTTTGAGGGAAAGCTCCTTCAAATTTGGGTGGTCAAGGCCAAGTGAGTTGAAATCCACAGGAATTTTCCACAAAATGCAGAATTTCAACCAGAACTTTTCTACCAGCAGTTGTTCCCTAAGGAACTAAGAAATTGCTGCAAACACACCAGAAGGAATTTGTGATCCCAAAGGAAAAAGAATTCCTGATCTGCAAACATCATCCACCCAAAGAATTCCTGAGGAAAAAAGCAAATTCCAGTCACTGCCCCTGTCTAATACCAAGAAATCACTGGATGTCTTTTGTCCCTTCATTCATTCAATTGAGTTAATAATGATGAACTCTCAGAGAATAATCCCATTTCTCTTTTAAAAATGGGATTTAGTATAATGCCCACAATGAAGCCAGGGCTGCTGAGGAGGGGAATGGCTCTGGATGTCAAAGGATGAACAATAATCTCTTTACAGGGGCAGTTCCCAGACACGGGGGATGCTGTTCCCTGCAAGACATTTTCCAATGTTTTATTTTATTTCTCTTTCAGGTTACGGTCGTAATTGAAGAAGGACATGGAGGACATTGTCTCCATTTCCAAAAAAATAAAAATTTGGAAAAAAAAATCAAAAAGAATCAGAGTGGTTTTTTTCTACTTAAATAAGGTGAGTATTTGAAAGAGTAAATTGTGGAGCATCCTGACTGGGAGGAATCATGGACTTCAAGCCCAGCCCCCCCAACAATCCTAAGTACCCTCTGGGAAAAGAACCTTTCCCTAAAATCCAGCCAAAATCCCTCCCGGCACAGCTCCAGCCAGGATCCTGTCCCTGTCCCAGAGCAGAGATCAGAGCTGTCCCTCTGAGGAGCTGCAGACTGAAAAGTCAATCCCATTTCCCAGGGAAAAATGGAACCTGCAGAATACTGGATTTTTTTTCCTCCTATGTTTCGGATTAAATGTATCTCCATTTTACTTGCTTTTAGCTGGTAGCTAAAAGTGTTGCAAAAATCTCTATACATGTGTCCTGGGTTACAATGTAAAATGTGCCCAAAAGTCTGTATTTTATCACCATCTGTTAAAACAGGTGGGGCAGTGATCCTTATCTCTGGGGGAGATATCTCCTGTTAATGGGCAGCTGTTAAACCAGCTGGGCAATCATCTTTATCTTTCCCACAGCCCATCCTCCCTCCAGGAGATATCTCCTGTTCATGGCCACTGAGTCCCAGGGCATGGCTGATAAAATTCCATCATCCCACTGGGAGATGCTCCAGCCAGGGCAGGAGCCAAGCCTTTCCTACCCAGATCAAAACTGAGATTTTGGAACACCAAAACAGCCTTTTCCACTGGTTTCCAGAGGACAAGAGCTGCCAGACCTTTCTACAGGATCACTGCTTCAACAAGAGCACTTCATCTGAACTGCTACCCCCACCCTGACTAGCAGGGTGTCAGGCTGTATTCTGACTTTGTCTGCCGTTTTTCTTTTGTACTATTGCATGTATTTTATTTCTCTCTTTTTTTTCCTATTAAACTGTATTTCTGACTTGGAGTATCTCACTGGTTTTGTTTTCAAAACCATTACAACTTGTAATAAAATTTAATAAATAACCACGACCAAACAAAAAATTAATCTCTTTCATATTTTAATCCTAACTCTAAAAAAAAAACAACAACAAAGCACACCACCAATTAAGTAGTACATCTAACCTATTAGGCAGAGACACCTTCCACTGTCCCAGGCTCCAAGGGGGAAGATTTTTGAGGGGTCTGGGCTTGGATAGATGATCCTTGTGGGTCTCTTCCCACTCAGGACATTCCCAGATTCCATTTATGAATTATTTTGATTTACTTGCTCCTTAGGGCAAAAATTTTTTTTTGTTGTTTTTGTTGTTTCCTTTGCTCTCTGAAGATAAGAGCAGAGGAGCATCCATTCAGCTCCTTAGGGCTGCCACACAATTCCAACTCTTCCTCACCCCCTCCCAGAGCTTTTTATTTAAAAACAAAAAACAAAAAGCCAAAGGAAAATCAGCCCAGAACAACAAAATCCTCCCTTTTGACTCAGAGTGTGACTCCTTCTTCCAGAGGGACTTTTCCCAGGATGGTCCCTGTTGGTCCCTGCCCTCTCCCCCTCCTCCCTGGCAGCTCCTGGGGCTCTCCCAGGGCTGTCACCCCAGGGCTGGACGTGGTGACCTCATGGAGGCGTCAGCCAAGCTCTTCATCTTCCAATTTGGGACCCAATATAAGGCCAGGCTCCAGTGGCTGCCAGGGCAGGAGCAGGAGGGCTAGGAGGGAGGGAAAGGCAGGAAAAACCTTCAGGGAAGGAGTTCAGGAAGGATCACGTTCACTGGTAGAGTCAAGGGAAGGAGTTCAGGGAGGGTCACGTTCACTGGTAGAGTCACTCCTTATAATTTTAAATTTTATTTATTTTTTATTTCCCCCCCCCTCTTTTTTTCCTCCCTCTTTTTTTTTCCTCCCTCTTTTTTTTCTCCCTCTTTTTTTTCCCTCTTTTTTCTCCCTCTTTTTTTTTTTTCTATTTTCCCTTTTTTTCCTATTTTTTTCACTTTTCTCCACTGAGAATTTCTCAGCCTTCACCTTCCCCTCTCAGCTGCTGGTGTGGTGGAGATTTACATCCATAAAGAACTGGGAAAACCCTGTGTGAGAGGTTCAGTTCAGCCTGGAGAAGAGAAGGCTCGAGGGAGAGCAGACCTCATCCCAGATGGGAGATCCCCCCCTGGGACCTGAACACTTCCCTCAAAACTCAGCCCTGTAATGTCCTCACAGATTTCTTGGGAAGCAGATCTGAAACCCTTTGGAAAATCTCTTTTATTTTTAAATCTTGGAGCATTTTCTGTTCTGTTCTGTCTGGTTTGTCCCAAACATGACAATTTACTTAGGAGGTCCAGCCCTCCCTGTGTGTTTAGGACCACCCTGAGGTGCCAGGTGAATATTAATTCCCAGATATTCCCAAATTCTCCTCTCTGAGCCATGGAAGATTTGGCCAAGGGGAGCAGCAGCTGCCTGGCTGCTCCCAGCCCCAGACAGACAATTTCTTAAAGGAGTCCAGAGCCTGTCCAAGAAACTTAAGGAGGAGAAATGAGAGTTGTTGTTATCCCAAAATGGAGCTGCTGGCTTTGGAATGGGCAGCTGAGTCACCTCTCCTGCTCCTCTGGGCTCTCCAGCTGTCGGATTTGCTGCTTCATTTTTTCCATTTCCTTCCCTCCCTTCTTTTCCAGCTTCTCAGACATCAAATTTCAGCTTTCCACGGTGACATCAGCAGTTCCACAATGCCCAGAACTCCTCATTTTTTGGAAGGGGGGCTGATGCTTTCCAGCAATATCCTCATGCCCATGGGACATGTGGAAATATTCATGGAAAAAATCATTTTTAAGCATCCCAAAACCTGCTCTCACCTTCCCTCCCTCTTTCCCCACAGCTCCTGCTGTTCTAATTAAGAGGTGATTAGAGGTTCCTTTGTGTTCCAAGGGATTTTATCCAGTGGATCCATGATATTCCCACTTCCCTGAAAGTGTTGGGAGGCTGAAGTTCTTGGCATTGATGTTGGATGTGACTCATGAGCTGGAGGTGGGCAGGTGACATCACCAGCAAAGGGAAACGAGGATTTCAAGGGTTCAAGGATTTCAGTCGAAAGGAAAAAAAAAATATCCAGACACAGAGGATTAGCAGGAAAATTTGCCTCTGTCAGGAGCAGGGTAGCCCAAAGAGAATAAATTATATCCTCTTGCTTCCTTCAGCCACCGGTTTCTTGTCAGGCTGGAAAAAAATGGAAAAGCCAAAAAAAAAAAAAAAAAAAAGGAAAGAAAAAAGAACACAGCTGGTTTTGACAGAAATGCAGCCATTACCTCAGTGAGCTTCACAGGAGGGCTTTGAAAGCAGACAAATTTTCTGGGTTCTGTCCCAGATTCCCAGGTTTGGATTTCATTTCCATAAAGACGGGGAGAGATGTGGAGCTAGACAAAACAAAAGTGGTTTTAGTAGCTGAACACGAGCAGCAGGAGCAGGGCTGAGCTCCCCAGGGACTGAGCTTCTCCTCTTCTGCCTCATCATGGGCAGGAATCCCAGCTCTGCTTTTTACCCAGATTGCAGGGATGGAGGCTCTGGGTGGGAATTCCAGCATTCCCATCCAGCTGACCCTGCTGGATGGAAGGGGGATTCTTGTAGGATCCCCAGAAGGGTTTAGGGCAGGCTCTGAGCAGCCTGGCACAGTCAAGGTGTCCTGTGGGAGGGGGTGGGTTGGGCTGAGCTTTAAAATCCATCCCAACCCATTCCATGACTCCATGAACTCTGAGCCCTTGGACATGAGGATACAGCAGGGACCATTCCCAGGGAGGAACACAAGGTGTGGAGATCTTCCCCAGGAGCAGCAGGTGGGGAAGAACCACCTGAAAAACCATGGGAACAATGACAGCAAGTGAATGTAAAGAAAGATTTTCATGCTGGAGGATGGCAGCAAAAAATCCTTGGGAAAATTTCACATTCCTCCTTCTGGCGTGGCCTCAAGGTGGAGGAGGACAGGGATGGATGGGATATTGGGAAGGAATTCCTTACTGGGAGGGTGGGCTCCTCATCCTTGGAAGTTTCCAAAATCAGGGGCTCTGAGAAACCTGGCACAGTGGAAAATTTCTAAACCTAAAAACCCTAAAATGTGGTGGAACACAACCCAGGATCTTTCCCAAGTGTTGTGCCTGGTTCCTTGGAGCTGTTTGAGAGGAAAACAAAAGGGAATGGTCTGAACCCTGCTTTTATTGCTGGTTTTGTGCTCACAAACTGTGCCCAGAAGCATCCACAGACACAAGGGGCAGATCCAGGCACACAAAACTCAGTCCATGTTAGAACCCTGAAGCCTGGGAGTTTTAAACTTTCTGTGCTTTCTGGCACTGACCCCCTGGAGACCTCTGCTTTGGACCTGAGGCCTTGGAGAAGCTCCCAAATTTGAGTGATGGAGTTAAAATCACTGGTGTGTAGTGAAATAGAAGTGTGTGATTTCACTTGGAGAAGGGTTTGGAATTTGGAGTTTTTAGAATATAGTCATAGGTATGGGACAAGATGGAGTTCTTGGGTGTTGGCTCTTCTTCCTTCTTCTTCCTTCTTCTTCCTTCTTCTTCCTTCTTCTTTATAATTTCAGGTAATGGATTTTGGTTGGATAGCAAATCCCACAGTGCAGGTCACAGGTGTTTGGTTATTGGTTAAAAGTATAAATAATATAGTTGTTAGCTTTTACTTAGATAGTTAGGCCTTAAAAGACCTTGTAGTGAGCTAAATTCACCTCCATTTTAGCATTTTTAGTTTGTTAGCTACAAGTGCTGTAGCACTCATTGTATTATAGATAAGAATTAATTTTAAAAATCCAAAAATCTGTTTCTTGTATTTGAATCCTGATTCTGAGTGAAGGCAGAGGAAAAAAAGAAGCCAGCCACTAATGAACACTAATAAACACTAATAAACCCTGACCTTGCTCAGGGTGAGCTGCACCTGGGATGTGTCCCTGGATCCCTCCCCAGGTGTCTTTTGCAGGTGTGTCGTGGTTGGAAGGACAAGTGTCTGCCAATAAAGGCAGGAGCTTCTCTTGAAATGGAGAATGTAAACCCCCTCCCTCCAAATCATTATAATTTTGAAATTAAGGGGCTCTCAGGCAAAGAGATGGGAATTAGGAATAACAGCTCTTTACTAGGAAAATTAAAATAGCAATGCAGTATTACACAGAACAATCCCAAACCCTGCCAGAGTCAGAATCCAAGCTGACACCCGTCAGGCAGTCAGGGTGCTGGCAGCAGTCCCATTCCATGGTGGCTGCATCCTCCTGCAGGGGCAGATGTGGTTCAGCTGGAGCAGTGCTCCTGTGGAAGGTGCAGTTTCCTCTGAAGCTCCAGGGATGATGTGCAAAGGTCTGGTTTTCCTCTGGAATCCAGTGGAAAGAAGGTGCCTTGGTGTCCCAAATCTCAGTTTTGATCTGGGTAGGAAAGGCTTGGCTCCTGCCCTGGCTGGAGCATCTCCCAGTGGGATGATGGAATTTTATCAGCCATGCCCTGGGACTCAGTGGCCATGAACAGGAGATATCTCCTGGAGGGAGGATGGGCTGTGGGAAGATAAAGATGATTGCCCAGCTGGTTTAAAGCTGGCCCATGAGCAGATAATGTGTGCCAGGAGATCAGGGGCACTGCCCCACCCGGCTGCAGCAGATGGGACAGAATTCACATTGCTGGTCACATCCTGTGCAGAAACCAAACACAGATTTTTCCCCCTCTTTGAAGGAATTGGAATTTGAAGGATTGAATTTGATGGATTACAGGGATCTCATGTTTTCCACAATATCCTGTTTCATTCCAGCCTGCTCCTATTGGCACCAGCACCCAGCATCCCACCCAGCTCCTGGAATGCCTCTGGAATATTTCCTGCTTGCCAAATTCTGGGAGTTGGAGTCCAAAGCTGCTCTGTTTCCATCAGAATCAAGGGCAGGCTCCAGCTGGAATCAAAGCCATCTGCTCTTCCCAAAGTATGGATTTCCATCAGAAAATAATCTCCAGAACTCCTCCAAAAATGCTCCTGCAAAGTGCTGGCTCAGCACTATGGGAAGGGGATCCTGAAGGATCCAGGGACACAGACAGAGGAAATTTGGTTTTGTTTAACAAGAAAATGAAATTATGAAATATTTCCCAATGTCTGACAGAGTTCCTGAGTGAAACTCCTGCACCACTGACGTCAACAATCAGCCTCCCATTGATTCCAGGTGTCTGGAAGTTCCCTGAAAATGTTGGATTTGCTGTAGGAATGGGAGATGCCATCCCCTGGGGACTCTGTAAGGACATCCCAGTGATGCCACTGTGACACTCCACTCTCCTCATGTGTTTTTATTGTTGGAAATGTTATTGATGGAAATGCTCAAAATATTCGGATAAAAGTTTGGGAGAGGGGGGTGTAAAATTAATAATTAAAAACCCCAATGTTTCTTTTACACTGAAGATTTGTCTTATCTTTATGAATACTCAAAAAGCTCAGAGTATTTAGAACTGGATTTTCTTCTTTTTTAAAAATTATTTTTATTTTTATTTTTTTAATATACTCTTTCTGGCTGAGGTGAAACACAACTGGGGAGATGTCTTCTCTTCCTGAGGATGGCTGGGATTGTCCAGGGCCTGGAAAACACAACCTGAGAGGAGCAGCTGAGGGATTTGGGGTGGTTTGGGGGAGAAAAGGAGGCTCAGGGGGGACCTTGTGGCTCTGCACAACTCCCTGACAGGAGGGGCAGGGAAAGGAGCAGAGGAAATGGCCTCAAATGGCACCAGGGCAGGCTCAGGGTGGAGATTGGCACAGAAAATGTCCCTGGCAGAGTGGTCAGGGCTGGGATGAGCTGCCCAGGCAGGTTTGCAGTCACTGTCTGGGGGATGCTCAGCACAGGCTGGATGTGGCCCTTGGGGACAGGGTTGGGGTGATGCTGGTGGCACTGGGGTGGCTCTGGGGATCCTGAGGGGCTCTGCCCACCTTGATTTTTTTTTTCCAGGGAAGTGCTGCTGGCTGCCAGCCCTGGAGAGCTCCCACAGCACCAACCTGAGGCTGAGCCTCCCCACATCCCTCAGAACAAGTTGGACTTGGTGAACATCTTGGGTTTTTGGCCTGTAATTCCCATCCGTGTTTTTGAAGCTGTTCCTCCATTTAAAAAGGAAATAATCTGTTTTCCCAGCTGGAAAGAAACCTGCTCCATGAATTACTGACCCCCTCCCAGGACTGGGCTAGGCACCATATTTAATTTCTTATTAAATCCCTTTTTTCCTCTTTGGTCTCCCTCTTTTCTAGCATTACCCTTGTGTTGATTTTTCCCTTTGCTATCTGTAATTCCACTGGATTTCTGTCTCTCCTTCCCACTGGCCTTTCTTCCATTCCCACTTCTCTACACCACTGCACTTCCAGCAAGGCAAGAGAAGCTTGGCACCCTCTGCTCCCCCTGAAATCATGGAATATTCTGAGCTGGAAGGGATTCACAAGGATTCTCCAAATCCAAACCCCAAAATCCCAGCCTGGGCATCCCTGGCTGCTCCTGGAGCTCTGGCAGCCTCGGGGCTGTGCCCATTCCCTGGGGAGCCTGGGCAGTGCCAGCTGTCCTGGTTGGAAGGACAGGTGTCTGCCAATAAAGGCAGGAGCTTCTCTTTGAAATGGAGAATGTAAACCCCCTCCCTCCAAATTATTATTATCATTTTGAAATTAAGGGGCTCTCAGGCAAAGAGATGGGAATTAGGAATAACAGCTCTTTACTAGGAAAATTAAAATAGCAATGCAGTATTACACAGAACAATCCCAAACCCTGCCAGAGTCAGAATCCAAGCTGACACCCGTCAGGCAGTCAGGGTGCTGGCAGCAGTCCCATTCCATGGTGGCTGCATCCTCCTGCAGGGGCAGATGTGGTTCAGCTGGAGCAGTGCTCCTGTGGAAGGTGCAGTTTCCTCTGAAGCTCCAGGGATGATGTGCAAGGTCTGGTTTTCCTCTGGAATCCAGTGGAAAGAAGGTGCCTTGGTGTCCCAAATCTCAGTTTTGATCTGGGTAGGAAAGGCTTGGCTCCTGCCCTGGCTGGAGCATCTCCCAGTGGGATGATGGAATTTTATCAGCCATGCCCTGGGACTCAGTGGCCATGAACAGGAGATATCTCCTGGAGGGAGGATGGGCTGTGGGAAGATAAAGATGATTGCCCAGCTGGTTTAAAGCTGGCCCATGAGCAGATAATGTGTGCCAGGAGATCAGGGTCACTGCTCACCCAGCTGCAGCAGATGGGACAGAATTCACATTGCTGCCACATCCTGTACTGCAACCCAAGACAGCAGCAGAAATCTCGAATATTCACATGGAAAAGTCTGTCAGTCCCAATATCAGACATTGCCACATTTCCACAAGGAGCTGTGCAGAGAGAGGCTTGGCAAGGATGTTCAGAAGGGTGGAATATTCTGGAATCCCAAATCCCTGAGGCTGGAAAATCCCTCCCAGCCCATGCAGTCCCAGCTGTGCCCCATCCCCACCTTGTCCCCAGCCCAGAGCTCTGAGTGCCACCTCCAGGACACATCCCCAGGGATGGGGACATCAAACCCCCCATGGCACCTCTTCCCAAGGCCTGACCACCCTTTCCAGGAAGAAATTTTTCCTAATATCCAATTTAAACCTCCCCTGGCCCAGCCTGAGGCTGTTCCCTCTCCTCTGTCCCTGTTCCTGGAGCAGAGCCCGAGCCCCCCTCCCTGCCCCTCCTGTCAGAATGAGTTGGAATATTGGAATATTGGAATATTGGCCCAAAACAGGTTGAGGACAGGAGTAGAATCCAGGCATCCTTATCACCCTGATCACCAGCAGCAGCAAAGCTTTGTGCTGTTTGCCTCATCCATTCTTTGTTTTTAATGATTTTTTTTCCTTTAGGAGCACAAAAGGTCCAGGAGATCAAATCTGGCACTTCACCATCTCTCTTGTAATCTCCTTCCTCGAAAATGTGTTAATTTGGAAAAATAGAAAGGAGGATAAAAGGAGGATTTATGATCACACACAGACTAATAAATAAGCGTATAACACTGCGAAAGGGCCGTTGTTAAATGTGTTTTACATTTGAAGGGCTATAAAATCCTTCAAGCAGGCTCTGGTGAGCCTGGTTTTAATGAAGTCTTTTCTCTCCACAAGGCAGCATATTCCATGTGGAGAAGGTTATTTCCTGCCATTCCTGATGGAATCAACTCTCACAGGGATAGCCAGGGCACTTGTCAGAGCTGTTGGTTATCCCTCCTTCCCAGAGGAATGAGAAATCTCGCTGTCCAAAACAAAGAGTCAAGTGTGCAGAGTTGGGATCTCTCAGAAATAAATTATTATTGACAAAAATCCCGAAGGAATGAGAAATCCAGGCAGGGTTCTGTGTGCTCATGCCCAGCAAGAACATCCAGGCTGGTTGTCCTTCCCAAAGTTTTGCTTGTCCCACTCTGGAATCCCAGCACTTCTGATCACCCCACACCTTTTCAAGTTGGTTTTCTCCTGCATCTTTTTTTCCATCCTCCTGAGCATTCAGTGTTCCCTGAGCCTCCTGCTGTGGGATGGCTTCATCCCTGGTTTCTCCTCACCCTCACAGTCTGCTTATCATGGAATTCCAAAATGGTTTGGGTTGGAAGGGATATTAAAAATCATCTTGTTCCACCCCTGCCACGGCAGGGACACCTCCCACTGTCCCAAACTGCTCCAAACCCCAATGTCCAACCTGGAACTGAACATTCCAGGGATCCAGGGGCAGCCACAGCTGCTCTGGCAATTCCATCCCACCCTCCCAGGGAACAATTCCTAATTCCCAAGATCCCATCAAACCCTACCCTGAAGCCATTCCCTGTGTCTGTCCCTCCATTCCCTGTGTCTGTCCCTCCATTCCTGTGTCTGTCCCTCCATTCCCTGTGCCCTGTCCCTCCATTCCTGTGTCTGTCCCTCCATTCCTGTGTCTGTCCCTCCATTCCTGTGTCTGTCCCTCCATTCCTGTGTCTGTCCCTCCATTCCCTGTGTCTGTCCCTCCATTCCTGTGTCTGTCCCTCCATTCCTGTGTCTGTCCCTCCATTCCCTGTGTCTGTCCCTCCATTCCTGTGTCTGTCCCTCCATTCCTGTGTCTGTCCCTCCATTCCCTGTGTCTGTCCCTCCATTCCCTGTGTCCTGTCCCTCCATTCCCTGTGTCTGTCCCTCCATTCCCTGTGTCTGTCCCTCCATTCCCTGTGTCTGTCCCTCCATTCCTGTGTCTGTCCCTCCATCCCCTGTGTCTGTCCCTCCATTCCTGTGTCTGTCCCTCCATTCCTGTGTCTGTCCCTCCATTCCCTGTGTCTGTCCCTCCATTCCTGTGTCTGTCCCTCCATTCCCTGTGTCTGTCCCTCCATTCCTGTGTCTGTCCCTCCATCCTGTGTCTGTCCCTCCATTCCTGTGTCTGTCCCTCCATTCCTGTGTCTGTCCCTCCATTCCCTGTGTCTGTCCCTCCATTCCCTGTGTCTGTCCCTCCATCCCTGTGTCTGTCCCTCCATTCCTGTGTCTGTCCCTCCATTCCTGTGTCTGTCCCTCCATTCCTGTGTCTGTCCCTCCATTCCTGTGTCTGTCCCTCCATCCTGTGTCTGTCCCTCCATTCCTGTGTCTGTCCCTCCATTCCTGTGTCTGTCCCTCCATTCCTGTGTCTGTCCCTCCATTCCTGTGTCTGTCCCTCCATTCCTGTGTCTGTCCCTCCATTCCCTGTGTCTGTCCCTCCATTCCTGTGTCTGTCCCTCCATCCCCTGTGTCTGTCCCTCCATTCCTGTGTCTGTCCCTCCATTCCTGTGTCTGTCCCTCCATTCCTGTGTCTGTCCCTCCATTCCTGTGTCTGTCCCTCCATTCCTGTGTCTGTCCCTCCATTCCCTGTGTCTGTCCCTCCATTCCCTGTGTCTGTCCCTCCATTCCTGTGTCTGTCCCTCCATTCCCTGTGTCTGTCCCTCCATTCCTGTGTCTGTCCCTCCATTCCTGTGTCTGTCCCTCCATTCCCTGTGTCTGTCCCTCCATTCCTGTGTCTGTCCCTCCATTCCCTGTGTCTGTCCCTCCATTCCCTGTGTCTGTCCCTCCATTCCCTGTGTCTGTCCCTCCAGCCCTTGGCAATTGTCTCTCTCCATGTTTCCTGCAGCTCCTTCAGGCCCTGCAAGGCCACCCTGAGCTCAGCCCAAAGCTTCTCCTGTGCAGGTGAACAATCCCAGCTGTGCCAGCCTTTCCTGCCAGCAGAGCTGCTCCAGCCCTCTGCTCATCCTGCTGCCTGCTCTGGGCTCTCTGCAGCAGCTCCAGCTCCTCCCTGGGCTGGGACAGGGCTGGGGCAGCTCTGCAGGTGGAATCACAGAATGAGGAATTAGGGAATGGTTTGGGTTGAAGGTGGGGTTAAAATCATCTCATTCCACCTCTGCCATGGGCACCTTCCACTATCTCAGGATGCTCCAAGCCCTGTCCAACCTGCACATGGAGCTCCAGGGTGATGCAGGACAAAGACAAAGAAATAAAGTCAAGTTTCTCTCTTTATTCAAATTTTAAAGAACTTTCAGATCAGCTCTTAAATGAGTGAAACTGGATTTTTTTTTTCATTCCAAGGCATGCAAGTAGGAAACAAACACTGAAGGTTGGAGTTTAAATCAAAATCAGAGAGGGAAGGGGAAATCCTCACAGCTGGATCATCCAGTGCCATAAATCCAGGTTGTTCTGCTGCCTGTGGCAGCTTTCCCCAGCCAAGGATCTACTCCAGGAGCACCTTCACAAGGACAGTTTAATTATTTAGAACAGATGAAATGCTTTACACAACTGAAAACAAAAACAAAAAAAAAAGATAAAAGGAAAAAAGAATAATGGAAAGAGGAATAAAAAGCAGGAATACCTCACAGCTTTGTTGGAAAATCTTCCAGCCTCTCTGCTCTCTGCAAAGGGAAGTGAATGAAGTGTTTAACAAAGGGATCTCATTTCCAGGTCTGACAGGAGGAGATGGATTAGGAGGAGATAAAAATGAAAAGCCTCGTGCCACAACTGGAATGCTCTTAAGGAAGACGAAGTGTGCTGGGCAGCTCCAAAGGAAATGAGGGAAGCAGCGAGCCCAGCCTGCAGGGCTTTGTTCCAATGGCCCCTGTGACAGCTTGGGAAGGAGCAGCACAATGCCCAGAATTATTTCATCCCAGGTTTTTTATTATCCAGGGGTCATGGGATGCAGCAGGTAGCCAGAATCCACTTGGCTCCCAGTGATTTCCTGGGGAAGGAGTTTTGTGGGATTTAATGAAGCCATGAGCTCATATTTGCAAGGACTCATTTCACTGGAGGTGGCCCAGATGGATTGGGATGAGGGGCACTGTTGCTTCCCAGCTCTTTGGAAATCCTGGAAGATGTTGCTAAACCTGTCTGGGAAATGCTTTTCTCATCTTGCAAAACATTTTTTTTTTTTTAATTTTCATCTCTTTTCCTGCCTTGATTCAAAACGTTGAACAAAGCCTTAGGACATTCTGTTCTGATTAAGGAGGGAAAAAAATTTAAAAAATAAGATTTTGCAACTTTTTGTTCTGATTAAGGATAAAAAAATTAAAAAATAAGATTAAAGAGGGGAATAAAGAAGGAGAAAAATTGACCCATTTGGATCTGCTCAGGTCAGGGAAACTCAATTTTTTGGGCAGAATTTGGCTGCAGGTGAAGGTCTCACCTTGCCCTTCAGTTTTTTGTGCTTTCCCAGGGCTTTCCAAGAAATTCTGCTGCTGCTCTCTTTTGCCTCAAGTTTCATTTTTCTCTTCCAAATGAATATTCTTTGAAGAAAAGCTGTACAAATAAATGATCAGGGCTGTTACACATGAGAATTTTACTGAACAGTTGAAGTCCTACAACAGATGGAACTCACAGAGGAGCTGTAGAGAAGGATTAGCCAGAATTTATGAAATATTTTAAAAACAACACTTAATATTCCATAATCCTTAACCTGTGCCTTTAAAAAAATGAGGATTTCATGACCCTTAGGAATTGTCCTGCAGCCCTGTAGATCCTGTTTTCCACCTGGTGTTAAGTCAGTGATTTCAACACTGTTCCATCAGGCAGGAACTTTTTTCCTGGTGGCTTCCAGCATTTCATTTCCCCCCTCTCTGCCTGATAAAATCATTAAGTTGAGGAGGATTGGCTGTGAAATAAAATAGGAAATTATAAAGTGATATTCTATAGGGAGGCAAGGGGACAGGCTGACTCCAAGCCAAACATTCTAAATGACTCCTCAAGAACTGGATGTTGGAACAGTTTTTAAATCATATTTTAAGCCTGGTGCTTGTTATTATCAGCCAGTGACTTTAATTATGAGATTAAATCTCTTGTAAGAATTTCAGGGACTAACCCAGCCACACTCCCTGACATTTTTCACTTTTATTTAGACTTAGAACAGCTTTACACCTGATTTCCCCAGTCCCTGGAACCTGTGCTTGTTGGCATGGCAAAGAGCAGCCATGGAAAACTGGGAATGAAATCTGAATTATCAGTCAGACCTTTTAAATAAAACTCAGAAGGGGAGCACAGAGCACTCACAGGATCCCTGTGATTTGAGAGGGGACTTTGTTAATGCAGAACAATTTAAAAAACCTGATTTTCAAATAAATCCTGGCAAGCTGGGCTTGATGAGGAAGCTTAGAAAAGCTGGGTTTGGGTTGCATCTGAACAGTACAAAAAGGAGAAATTCAGGTCATCTTTCAGCTGAAAATGAGGATTGCAAGGAGGAAAAGCCAAGGATCACACCTTGATCAGCCTGGTCTGCTGGAAGATCTGTTTTTAAAGACATGTCAAGAGTTCTGGATGTGTGATAAATGGGAATATTACCGTGGAATCATGGAATGGTTTGGGTTGAAGGGAGCTCAGGGATTATCTTGTTCCAGACAGGAACACCTTCCACTGTCCCAAACTGCTTCAAGCCCAATGGGCACTGCCAGGGATCCAGGGGCAGCCACAGCTGTGCCAGGGAACAATTCCTGCCCAAAATCCCATCTAACAGCCTTCCCTCAGTTTAAGGCATTTCCCTTTTTCCTGTCACTCCATGCCCTTGTGAAAAGTCCTCCTGCAGCCTCTTTAGAATTCCCTCTTGTTTTACATCTCATTTGCTATTTCTTTTTGTCATTTTTTTCCTAAGCTTTGAGGTGACAAAGGCAAACGTATTTATGCCTGGCAAGAGAATCCTCAAAATCCAGAAAAGCCCTCCCAGCCCATGCAGTCCCAGCTGTGCCCCATGCCCACCTTGTCACCCTGAGTGCCACCTCCAGGTGACACCTGCAGGGATGGGCGCTGCAAACCTCCCTGGGCAGCTCCTCTCACGGCCTGAGCACCTTTTCCCATCTGATTCTGGAATTTTGTGTGTTTTTCCTGGGCAGAAAAGACTCCAAACACCATCACTGCAGCACCTGCAAGCCCTCGTTTGTTGATGAGAACACAACAAGATGAAGAGAGTGAGGAGGGAGGTGTCTAATGAGCACTAAAACACCTTTAATTTATGGGAAGCTCCCTCAGGTTCCCTTCAGCATCGTGGAGAATTTAGAGGGAAATTAAAGGGATGGAAAATCAGCCCCAAAAGAGACCCTTAAGTGCTTTCCTCCCCCATGAGCATCAAAGAGAGGAGAAGAGGGGGAGAGGAGCAGCAGCCTCAGAAGAACAAAGGATAAAGTGCTGCTTTCCCTGGAGCTGATGAGCTGCAAGGAGGGAATGAGAGAGGAGAAGAAACATCTGGAAGCAAGGAAAAGCCCCACATTCCCAGATTTTCTTGTACAACTCAAGCAAGGGAAGCATTTCCTTGAACCAAATCTCTCTGCTGTGTATTCTGAATATTTACCATTGTGTTTAAGCTCAAAATTGAGGGGAAAACTTCAGTTGAAAAGACAAAATTTATAGGAATAAGGGAGAAAAACTTGGATTTGGCATTGGAATGCTGGGAATTGCTTTTAACTTCAGTTATGACCAAAACAACCATAAAAATGAACAAGTAAATTAAACTAGAATAGAGCAACACAGCAGAAGGGGTTCTCCCTCTCAACACTTCCAGCTCCTGACAATATTCCATAAAAAGAGTGGAGAAAGAAGGAACTTTTGCACGGTCCAAAATGAAAATTTTAAGCCTGAAAGCATGGATTTATTGACCAACTTCACCTCATGAGTGGAGCCAGGTTAGCTCAGTTTTCTCCTGTGTCCCAAGGGAAAGGAGCAGAGGAAATGGCCTCAAATGGCACCAGGGCAGGCTCAGGGTGGAGATTGGCACAGAAAATGTCCCTGGCAGAGTGGTCAGGGCTGGGATGAGCTGCCCAGGCAGGTTTGCAGTCACTGTCTGGGGGATGCTCAGCACAGGCTGGATGTGGCCCTTGGGGACAGGGTTGGGGTGATGCTGGTGGCACTGGGGGATCCTGAGGGGCTCTTCCCACCTTGATGATTCTGGGATTTCACATTGTGTTGGGTTGATGTGGCAGCAATGTGAATTCTGTCCCACCTGCTGCAGCCGGGTGGGGCAGTGCCCCTGATCTCCTGGCACACATTATCTGCTCATGGGCCAGCTTTAAACCAGCTGGGCAATCATCTTTATCTTCCCACAGCCCATCCTCCCTCCAGGAGATATCTCCTGTTCATGGCCACTGAGTCCCAGGGCATGGCTGATAAAATTCCATCATCCCACTGGGAGATGCTCCAGCCAGGGCAGGAGCCAAGCCTTTCCTACCCAGATCAAAACTGAGATTTGGGACACCAAGGCACCTTCTTTCCACTGGATTCCAGAGGAAAACCAGACCTTTGCACACCATCCCTGGAGCTTCAGAGGAAACTGCACCTTCCACAGGAGCACTGCTCCAGCTGAACCACATCTGCCCCTGCAGGAGGATGCAGCCACCATGGAATGGGACTGCTGCCAACACCCTGACTGCCTGACGGGTGTCAGCTTGGATTCTGACTCTGGCAGGGTTTGGGATTGTTCTGTGTAATACTGCATTGCTATTTTAATTTTCCTAGTAAAGAGCTGTTATTCCTAATTCCCATCTCTTTGCCTGAGAGCCCCTTAATTTCAAAATGATAATAATAATTTGGAGGGAGGGGGTTTACATTCTCCATTTCAAGAGAAGCTTCTGCCTTTATTGGCAGACACCTGTCCTTCAAACCAGGATACAAATGAAACACTCCAAATTAGAACAGCTTTCCTTGCAGGGTGTGTGAAAAAGGAAGAGTCACAAACCAAATTCCCATCATTTGTTCCATTCCTCTTCTCCCAAAAAGGAAAAAAAGAAAAGCAGAAGAAAAGCAGCATCAAGAAAAAGAGAAGTCCTCAAAATATAAAAAGCTCCTGGTTGATAACAAATAATCATTAGCAAATTTTACACAATTCCAGTTTTATAAGCTGTGGCTGCTTCTGGATCCCTGGGAATCTCCAAGCACAGGTTGGACATTGGGACTTGGAGCCACCTGGGATAGGGGAAGGTGTCCCTGCATTAAAGAGGGACATTAAAAATCATCTTCTTGTGGGCAGGGACACCTCAAACATTGAAAAAATTTGTAGGTGTTTTTGGTGTGACTGCCAAGGGATAAAACCAACATTTTCCCAAGGATGTTACAGCTCATTGGAATCTTGGGATTGTGTGGAGGTACTGGAAGAAAAGGAAAAGGAATTTCTTCATTTCTGAGCACCAAATGGATCAGCCACCACCATAAATCCCCTAAATTTCTGGTCCAGCCCTTCTCTGTTGCTGGGAAGGTTTTGGGGGGTGTTACTTGCACTGAAAACCTCTCCCTAATCAAATTCAAGCCATGTGCCCACCTGGACCTTCCAGGACCATCAGAGAGGTTTTTCCCTCTGGGAATCCCTCCTCGGCACCCCTCAATTCCTGGCACAGCCCCAAGGAATGCCAGGGCTCTGTGCCAGGGGGAGCAGGATTGGTGCCCTCCAGGGCCCACTCTCTTTAGAGGGACCTTAAAAATCATCTTGTTGTGGGCAGGATGTTTTTGGTGTGACTGCCAGGGGATAAAACTGACGTTTTCCCAAGGATGTTGCAGCTCCTTGGAATCTTGGGATTGTGTGGAGGTGCTGGAAGGAAAGGAAAAGGAATTTCTTCATTTCTGAGCAACAAATGGATCAACCCCCACCATAAATCCCCTAAACCCCTGCTCCAGGTCCTTCCCAGCCCTTCTCTGTTGCTGGGAAGGTTTTGGGGGGTGTTACTTGCACTGAAAACCTCTCTCAATTCAAATTCAAGCCACGTGCCCACCTGGACCTTCCAGGACCATCAGAGAGGTTTTTCCCTCTTGGATTCCCTCCTGGGCACCCCTCAATTCCTGGCACAGCCAGGGGGAGCAGGATTGGTGCCCTCCAGGGCCCCCCTCCTCAGACACTCCAAGCCCTGGAAATGGCTGCAGTGCTCCTTAATTGGCATCATTACCTCAGATAATGTTTTCTAATTAGATTATTGATTTCCACCCCTCCCCACCCCTTGTTCTTTTTAATGGATTCCCCATCCAGTTCTCCACGAGGAGTGAGGATGGATCTCCAGGGAAGCTCTTCCAGCACACAGGTGTTTCACTCTGTGTTGGCTTCCTAATTAGCCAGGAGCAAAATTGTTTGTGGGATGGCAGAGAGAACAAGAGCTGTCGTGTTCTACTAACATAGAACATTAATTCCTGCTCCAGAATAACAGGGAGAATAATTCCCAGAGGGTTTTTAATTTTTTTTTGTCCTGCTTCACAAGTCAGAGAAGCTGCCTACAGAGATAAGAAAGAGATCTGATATCCTGCCAAAATTTTGGTGATTAAAAAAAAAAAATCTTGATTTTTGGAAACACACAAAAGCTTTCAACCAAACCCAGGGCAGAGTGACGGATCAGGAGGATCTGCTGGAAGGCAAATCCTCACCTCTGAACCAGGCAAAGCTTGTGGCTGCCCCATCCCTGGAAGAGTCCAAGGCCAGGCTGGAACCATTTGAGAGTGGAAGCTGTCTCAGGGTTTGGAATGAGATAATCTTTAAGATCCCTTCCAACCCAAGCCATTCCATGATTCCATGAAGATTCCTGCACTCCCACAAACTCCATTTCTCCACAAGTAATTCCCTGTCCACGAGTGAGGATTGAGTCCTGTTTGTGTTCAAATGGTTGAAGTCAGGGGCTGTGCAGCTCTTGTGGGAGCACCTTTGGATAACCAGGATTGGAAACAGTTTTCCAAGTGGGGTTGGAATGACCTCAGGAGCTGGGAAATGCTGTATAAACCTTCTAAATCCTTGTGTTTTGTGGGAGAATATCATGTTTTATCTTCTTTTTGCCAGAGTCAGGATTCAAAACTTGAGACAGTATTTCTAGTTTAGACTCAGATGTTTATTAATTCTTATCTATATTACCGTCAGTTCTGCAGCACTTCAAGCTAACAAACTAAAAATGGAGCCCTATGTCTCTCTCTAAAGGCCTTTTAAGGATAAACTGTCCAATTAAGAAATGACACCTAAATTATTTTTAACCCAATAACCAAACATCCGTGGCCTGCAATGTGGGATTTTCTATCCAGTTAAACAAGATCACCCAGACCCATGAAGAAGCAGGTGAAGAAGAAAGACAAAACCTCCACCCTAAAACCTCCATCTTGCTTTCTATTACTACTGTATTCTAAAACCTTAAACTCTGATTTTCCCACCCTGTGATATCACACACTTCTATTCAAACTGCACACCCATGATCCCAGTTCTACCATTCCATTTTGGAAGCTTCTCCACGGCCTCAGGTCAAATGCAGAGTTCTGCTGGGGGTCAGTGCCTGGCAGCACAGAAAGTCTCAAATTCTCAGTGACCAGGGTTCCAAAAGGAGAAAAATGATCCATTGCAGGGTTTTACAGTGCATTTACAACTGGTAACAGATGCCCTGTCCTTTCTGAGCCTTTCTCTCGGCTTATCCAAGAATTATCAAGGTTGGAAAAGACTCCAAGCTCTTCCAGTGCCATCATCATTAACTCAAATCACATCCCCAAATATTCTGAATACCTATTGTTACTTTTCTCCCAGTTAAACAGACAGAAAACACTCGGCTTTGCTGGAAATTTATAAACAAATCTTGTGGCTTCCCAGGTCAGTTAGGGAGAAAATTTGATGGTAATTTTACTAATCCTCATTAAAGAGCTTCTCATGGGTAATAAGGCAAATTTCTCACTCCTAAATGGGTGAAGTGTCACAAATCTCTCTTGAAAACGTGGAATTCCAGCAGCTCCATCCTTGGAGCTACTGGGAATCCCATTAGCACCGCATGAGTCTCTGTGTGGAATAAACACTGAGTGGGAAAAGGTGCCTGCCCCGAGGGATTTACAGCCAGCCAGACAGGGAGCAGGGAATGCCAACGTGGATTTAGGGATAAAGCAACCCAGGATATGGGATCTTAAATGTGTAAGGAATTCCCCGCTCCTGGGAGGAATCTCTGGGAAAAAGAATGTTCAAAGGCCCTCCCGTTAAAAACTGGGTTTTTATGAGATAAAGCGTCAGCCAGTTGTCCCAGAGCCGTGGCAGCTCTGCAGCTTTAGATAAGCTATCAGTACTTTCCCTTGTTAGTCCTTTTATCGGTTCCCTTATCAGCTCTGTCACATCTTCACCTCATTAGCAGGGTGATTAACTAGGGGATTGATGAGCCAGGCTGTTCTCAGGGTTATTCAGCACCAAAACGAAACCCACTCCTCCCTTCACCACCGACAGCTTTGCTTTTAGATATTTAGATTAGATTTATATTATTTAGATTTTTCTTTGAGTCGGTTTTTCCCACTCTGGGCACAGCATTCCTGCCCTGGTTTTAGGGAGGCAGGACAGGCACGGAAGGGAAGAGCTCTTTTCTTTTTCCCACCAATTGTTAGGGATTAAATGCCTGAACTCCAAACAGACGGAGCCTTGGCTCCCTCCTCAGGATGCTCTGAAGGAGGAAGGAACATTCCTTGATTTCTGAGGACACTCCAGCTGGGAAGATGACAGTGACCAGGATCTCAAGCAGGAGAACTGAAAGCACAATGCTGATCCCCTAGTCCCTTGCCCAGCTGGCTGGAAGCCCCCAGCAGGCAGTGGTCAGAGGCAGTGTCAGGTCAGCCCTGCCACTGTCACAGACTGAGGAGGAGGAGAGGCCCTGTGCCAAAATGGACTGAGAGCTTTCCGAGTGGGACGATGAGACCATGACAGAGACATACTAGAGAGGAGAAGAACTGAGTCCGCGAAATTTCCTGGTGGGAAGCCAGGAGGAGCCAAGGGCTGAGCCAACACCAGGTACATGTGAGTGTTCAGGAAGTTTCCCAGTACAGAGATGAGACACACCAAGAGCTCTATGAAAAGGAAGAAACTGTCAGAGTCCAGGAGCTGTACAGGGGGAAGAGGATGGTGCAGAATGGGACAGTGGCAGTGTCAGTGAGGGCAGGGCAAGAGAGCAAGGAGGGACCTTGGCTGGGAAGGACAATGAGGTGCAAGGTAACACTGAGCCAGAGCTTTCCCAGTGGGAAGGTGAGGAAGTCACTAACTGGGTGGGAAGAATGCACGGAGGAAGATCTGTCCCAGGGAGAATTCAGCAGCTACCAAGAGCCCTAGGACTGGGAAGAACACATGGAGCAAGGGCTGTCCCAAGGAGCAGTCATCAGCTGTACAGAACTTTCTGACTGGGAAGAACCCGTTGGCCAAATAGTGTCAGAAGGGAATGGCAGCAGAGACTCGGGACACTCCAGCTGGGAAGATGACAGCGACAGGGAGCTGGTGCAGGAAAATTGGGAAGATGAGACCAAGCATGGCATTGGGGCCAGGCCCTTGGCCCCAGAGCATGACGAGTGAGACAAAGCTGAGTATCCTGGAGCTGCCCCCGGAAAAGAACAAAGACCAAAAATGGAGAGTTATTTTTATTGTTTCTTTATTTATTGAATGCCAGGTACAACAAACGAGTGCCACTGAAAACCCTCACTTCCTTCAGCCAGAGACCGAACCCCGCGTGTTTCGTGTCCCATGGCATAGCCCCGGCCCCGGGATCTGCTCAGGGCATTAGTCCCGGGGCAGCCGTGTGGCGATGCTGCCGCAGCCGAGCCCAGCCCTTGGGGAAGCTCTGCGAGCGCATTTGGAAGGGCACGGACACCATTTGAGCGCCGTCTGTCTCTGTGCTCCGTGCAGAGCGGGGCTGGCAGGGCCACGCTCCCCTCAGAGCCCCTGAGGGCAGCAGCGATGGCGGCGCTGCTCCATCAGCGCCCGGCC
>JAKWBO010000854.1:0-25080 GCA_034336685.1 Luscinia luscinia
TGAAAATATGGAAGCCACGAGCGAGATTGAAATGAAAGCACTTTTGAGACACCAAACCTCAGGTACTGAATAACTGCAAGACAATAGGGTGGCCCCTGAGGCAATCCCCTCTTGACAGGGCAATGTCTTCTGCTGGAGAGCAGCTCCCAAGGGCAGAGACGTCCCTGCCAGGGTCCAAGGAGCAGTTTTTAAAAGTTTAAAGTGTAACACACCATGGTAATATCAGGATTTCTATAGGCTGTGTGTAAATGCCATAGAATCTTGTGTTACATTGGTTAGTGGAAATTAGAATATTCATCATGGAAGAAGATTTATTGTGTTGTAAACGGGAAATCGCTCTCTTTACTCTTCCTCTCTCTCTCTCACTGCTACCACCCCTCCCTTACCTTATTCCCTCACCCCTCTCTCCCTCCTGCTCTCTTTCTCTTCCCCCTTTATCTCTCTGTCCATCTCTGGGCTGCAGTGGCAGCTCTCAGCAGGACTCTGCACACTCACACCCTTACAATAAACTGTAACCCCAGCTTGTACAGAGCGCAGGAGTTTTGTCCTGAGGATTGTTTATCCCTGTAGAAAATGATACTCCCCCTAAAATTTATCCATGGAATGCCATCCCATAATTACTAAATGCCTGGCAACCAAACCCCCTCTCCCTTATCGAAAACCCTGTTATCTTTCTGGATTTCTATTGGCTCTTAAAGTCACAAAGTCATTGGTCCTTTTTTACTTAGAATTTTAAGATAATTGGTTAGTTTGTAAGCTGTAGTTTTATTGGTAGAAAATTCAATCCTCTGTAAACCTATAAAAAGTCCTTTGTTACCTGATGTAAGCAGATGTTGTAGGACTCTCCTTTCGAAGAAAATAAAGTTATCTTTGGAACCTGTGCTGCTCAGCCTCAACCTTTCTGTACTTCACTAGTGGGTAGCTGTGAGCTCAACAGCCAGAGTCCAGAGAAATCTGAACTTGGAGCTGCAGAGCCCGAAGTTGGAAAGCTCCAACTTCAAAACCAGCTACAGTATAGCACCCACACGAACAAATCCAGAACAAACAGGGAACTATTTTTCACCTGCAGATGCTTTGCCTATTATGCAAAAGACATTTCTGCTTCAAACTGGGACAGTTTATCCTCAAAACTCGTCAGATTTAAACCCCCAGCCATATGATAATTTCCTGTTAACCAACTGGCAGGAAATTAGAAGGGACATTTGTAAGATGAGTGCCTTAGTGTGATGGCAATGCCTGTTATATTCAATCCACAGCTCTAGGAGATGGTCTCCATTCCATCTCATGAAATTAAAGAATTAAGAAAAGCTTTAAGGGATAATGGCCTCTCCTCACCCTATTTCAAACAGGTGTTAGATGGACATACACTCACACCAAAGGACTGTAAAAATCCGGCTATGGTCACACTGACAGACTCACAATATCTTCTATGGGAATTGAAGTGGAAAAGAATTCTCGGGGAAACATCAGCAGCACAGGGATAGTGCAGATGTAGAGCTGTGACCATATCTAGATTAACAGGTGATCATCCCAATGACAGAACTGAAGATCAAATGAATCTCCCCAGAGCAGCTTTAGATGACATCAAGAAAATGGCACATAAAGCCTTCTTGCAGATCCAGCCTGCAGGGATCTTTGAAAAATCCTACAACCTGATTGCCCAGGACCCATCTGAACCTTTTACTGCATTTGTGGACAGGGTAACCCAGGCCTCAGAAAGACAGTGTGCTGACGATATAGCTGTTAATGATGTGAGACATCATTTAAAATAATGCCAACACAGGATGGAAAAAGGCCGTTAAAGCCAAAGGAAAAATCAACAGTACCCGAAATGATAGATGCCTGCAACAAAATTGGAAGTTTGCAGCATGTAGCCTCTATCCAAGCAAATGAACTTGGAAAAACCCTCAGAGAACAGCTTGAGAGGGTTCTCAGAGCTCAGACATCAAACTCCTGCCCTGGCAGCGCGGGCAGACCAGAAACTCACAGAAATCCCGACTGCTCTGCACCCTGGCTAAAGGAACTCTGTGAAATAGCTTTGTTTATTCCAGTAGCAATAATTGTAGTTTTAATATTTGTACCCTGCACACCACATTGTACACGACAGGTACAATCAAAGCCATGTCCAGTGTACTAGTTGTTGAACAAAACGGGGGAAATTTTGGGAAAGATGAACCAGGAAGACCTTACCCCAAACCAAACAACGCCAGCCTGTCGCTCCTCAGCTTTGGGCAGAGCCCCAGCTCCAGGGAACTCAGGGAGATCACAAGCTCCAGGAGATTCAGGCAGATCCCAGCTCCAGGATATTTAGGCAGAACCTCAACCCCAGGGAATTTAGGCAGGTTTCCAGTTTAGGTGGATCCCCAAATCCAGGGAATTTAGGCAGAACCCCAATGCCAGGAAATTCAGGTAGAGCCCCAGCTGCAGGGGATTTAAGCAGATTCCCAGCTTAGGAAGATCCCCCACCTCCAAGAAATTGTGGCAGATCCTCAGCTCCGGGATATTTAGGTGCACCCCCAACTCCAGGAAACTGGGGCAGATCCCCGATGTCAGGGAATTCAGGAAACATCCTAACTCCTGAAAATCGATGCAGACCCCCAAGTCCAGGGAATTTCGGGACCGGTGTGGACGCCAGGGATGTCCTTAAATAAAATATTCCTCCTTGTCCTTGGGCGGAGCCTCCTCCCGCGGGGCCGTGTCGGGCTCGGGCTGCTCGTAGGTGCGATAAGAGCCCCGGTTCCTGTACAGGTAAATCGCGATCACCAGCAGCACCGTCAGCAGCGTGAGGAACACCAGCGTGATCACCACTGCGGGGGAAGCGCAGCAAGCAGCTGCCGTGAGATCGTTCGCTGCCCATTTCCTCCTGATTTTGAGGTTAATTGTTTTTGCAACAGTATTTAACCAAATATTAATGGTAATTAAAAAAAGCCTGAGCTCAATGGCACATCAGCAGCAAAAGTCACCAATGCCTGCCGAAATCTAAAGCTGGAAGTCGCTTCACAGGTGTTTGAAAGCCAAGTACCCGTGGCCCTTCTCTGGCCGATGGAGAGCATTTCACTTAAAGCATAGAACTCACCCTAAAATTACTGACTTACCTCTACTTAAATGTCTACTTTATGTGGGAGAGGCTTAATATGCTTTAATTCATCCGAAAGTTTTAATTCAATCCCTGCACTCTGATTTGTCTCTGAAGAATTCAGAGACCCCTGACTTACTGATGCTATCTCCCCCTCCTCTTAGAACTATAAATATTTTTTAAATAGACTTATTGATTTTTTGTCAAATGCATGGAGAAATCAAGGCACTATGAAACACTAAAAACCCTTTTTTTAAAATTTATGATGCTTTTAATTTGCTAAACAAACTATTTAAACTTAACTATTTTGAGACTTATATTACTTGGGGGCTACTTGGCTTATTTAGCTAATTCCAGAGGTGCGTTCATTTTAAAATTAGAAGCAGACAGCTTCCTAAGATAAGGTGGTAAATTTTGCAAAGACGGGCAGTGATTCCCACCGAGGATAACCCATGGCCAAGGTGCGCACCTGGAAGCATCAGAGCATCAGCTGATTTTGTGCCTCTGCATTTATCAAAAAATCATTTTTAACTGATGTGTTACCCTGTTCTGACAACCGAAAGAAGGTGGGGAATGCGGTTTGTGGGGGGATTGCGGTAGTTTGAGCTCCTCTGCTGTCCTGGGATGAGGAGCGGCCTCACCTGCGATGACGGCGGTGTCGGCGTCCTCACGGCCGGGGGGGGTGGGCGCCTTCCTCAGGTACGGGGTCGTCAGGTCTTCCTCGGGACAGGGGGAGAGGGAGGTGAGGGAGGGCTGAGCGGGTGGGGAAGGCGGGGAGAGCCCGGAACAGCGGCTCCAGGTCTCACCTGCGCTCAGGTGGGGCTGAGCTCCCTCCATCGCATCGGCTCCTTCCAGGTGAAGGTTCGGGGTCCTTCAGAGCTGCCAAAAACAGCGATAAAAGCGGTGAATTCCCACTCAACCATCACCTGCGCTCAGCTGGCGCTGAGACCCCTCCTTCAGGTGGCTCCGTCCAGGTGAGGCTCCGAGTTCCTGCCAAAAATAGGGAGAAAAGTCGCGAATTGCCGTGAATGGCCCCGAAAAGCTCCTCGCGAGGGGGGCGGAGCAGCACCAGTAACGCACTGGTGTTACTGGGGCCGGGGTCGGAGCCGGAGCAGGGAAGAACCATTCCCTGATTGGATTCATTCCTAAATTCTGAGAGCTTCAAAACGCCTAAAAAAGTCCTTGAAAATGCCCGAAATCCGGGCCGGAGGTCGGTACCGCAGCCGGGACCAGGAACTGCCGGGCCCACCTTGGCCGGGCCCGCTGGGGACCCCCGGGACCCCCCGAAGGGTCCCGGCCGCGGCTCCGGCGCTCGGGGGTTCCGTGACTCAGCGCGCCGGGAGCGAATCCAATCTCATTTGTTGGGGGTTTTAAAAAAAGAGGAAATCGAGCGGCGGGAGCGCGGCCGCGGGGCAGGAGCGGGGCGGGGCCGGGAGCCGGGAATTGGGGCTGGGGGAGGGGAACTGGGAATTGGGGCTGGGGGAGGGGAACTGGGAATTGGGGCTGGGGGAGAATCGGGAATTGGGGCTGGGGGAGAACGGGAATTGGGGCTGTGGGAGGGGAACTGGGAATTGGGGCTGGGGGAGAGCCGGGAATTGGGGCTGGGGGAGAGCCGGCAATTCGGACTGGGGGAGGGAACTGGGAATTGGGGCTGGGGGCAGCGAATTTGGGCTGGGAGAGCTGGGAATTGGGACTGGGGGGAGGGGGGAGGAATTTGGGCTGGGGGAAGAACTTGGGCTGGGGAATTTGGGCGGGGAGAATCGGGAATTGAGGCTGAGGGAGAATCGGGAATTGAGGCAGGGGGAGGAGCCGGGAATTAGGGCTGGGGGAGTGCTGGGAATTGGGTCTGGGGGATCGAACCGGGAATTTGGGTTGGGGGAGTGCTGGGAATTGGGACCTGGGAGCGGGGAACTGGGGCCGGGGCTGGGGGAGCCGGGAATTGGGGCTGGGGGGCGGGAAATTTGGGCTGGGGAGGAGCCGGGAATTTGGAACGGGGTAGGGAACGAGGAGTGGGGCTGGGGAGAATCGGGGTGGGGCTGGGGAGAATCAGAAATTGGGGCTGGGGGAGTAATTTGGGTTCGGGGAGGAATTGGGGCGGGGGAGGAATTGGGGCGGGGGGCCCCAGGAGCTCGGGAAGGGAACGTTCCCCTCCCAGAGAGGGACGGGGGAGGGGACCCCGAGCAGCAAAGCCGGGCTCGGGCTCAGGCTCGGGCTCGGGCTCGGGCTCGGGCTCGGGCTCGGGCTGGCAGCAGCCCCCGCTCATTAAACCCAGTTTTAGTTAAAATCAGCCCTGCTTTAAACCCAGCTTTAATTTAAACCCAGCTTTACTCTAAACCTGGTTTTGCTGTAAGACCAGTTCTGCTCTAAAACTAGTCCTGCTTTCAACCTTGCTTTGTTCTAATCCGGTTTCAATTTTGTTTTTGTTTTGCTTTAAACCCAGCTTTGCATTAACCCGATTTTATTTCCTGCACAATTTTGGTCTTAAGTGTGGTTTTACTTTAGTCCAGTTTTATGCTAAACCCAGCTTTTCTTTAAACTTGGCTTTACTTTAAACTCACTTTAAACCAAACTTCAAGTCCAGCTTTTCATTAAACCCAGCTTTGAATGAAACCTGGTTTTGCCTTAAAACCAACTTTCATTTAAAATCAGTTTGCTTCAGACATGATTTTGCTTTAAACACAGCTTCGCGTTAAATACAGAGTTGCTTTAATCCCAACTTTGTTTTAAACTCAGTTTTGCTTTGAATTAAACCAAGTTTTTCTTTAAACAGTTTTGCTTGAAGTGCTGTTTTGCTTTAAATCCGGTTTTGCTTTAACCCAACCCTTCATTAAACCCGGAGCTCTCCGGGCCTTTCCCAAAGCCAAGCACGACCTTCCCACGGAGCGGCTCCGGACTAGAACCGGCTCTAATTTCCCCCAGAGGCGCCGGGGCTGAAGGGGAGCAGAGGAAAAGGCGCCGCTGGTGGAACCGGAGCTGCTCCCGAGTCTTAGGAGGGTTTTTGGGGAGGGTCCGGCAGCCGGAAACACGAACCAGGTCTGTGCCCCGGCACCAAAACTGGAATGCTGGGACTCCCCAGGGGTTTAACCCGAGTTTTATCCCGAGGGAAAGGTTTGGTTTCCATCGAGCTCCTGGGGGATGCTCCCCTGGATCCCCCTGCTCCGCTTTGGGGCCGTGGGAAGGAGCTCCGGTCCCGACCCGCTGCTTCCCAGCGCGGAGACCCTCGGGGTTTTTGGCTCCAGCCCGGAGGAGGGGGGCTGGCAGCGGCGGCGGATCCTTCCCAGCGCGCTGCATCCCCGCGGAATTCCGTGGTTTTAAAGCGGGGTTGTGAAAAACCCTCACGTTCCTCATTCCTGCGCTCCGGCCGGAGCCGCTCCCGGGGGAAACCCAACCCGGCTCCGCTCCCGAAAACTCCTCCGAGGAGCGCTGGGGATGCAGCTCTGCCATCCCCATCCCCATTCCTGCCCCTATCCGTGTCCCCATCCCCATTCCTGCCCCTATCCGTGTCCCTATTCCTGTCCCCATCCCCATTCCTGTCCCTATTCCCATTCCTGTCCCTATTCCTGTCCCAATTTCTGCCCCTATCCCTGTCCCCATCCCCATTCCTGTCCCCATCCCCATTCCTGTTCCCATTCCCATTCCTGTCCCCATTCCTGCCCCTATTCGTGTCCCTATCCCCGTCCCCATCCCCATTCCTGTTCCCATTCCCATTCCTGTCCCCATTCCTGTTCCCATTCCCATTCCTGCCCCTATCCCTGTCCCTATTCCCATTCCTGTCCCTATTCCTGTCCCCATCCCCATTCCTGTCCCAGCCCCATTCCTGTCCCTATCCCTGTCCCGATTTCTGCCCGAACCCTGTCCCCATTCCCATTCCTGTCCCTATCTCTGTCCCGATTTCTGCCCCTATCCCTGTCCCCAGCCCCATTCTGTCCCCATTCCTGTCCCCATTCCATTCCTGTCCCTATCCCTGTCCCGATTTCTGCCCTATTCCTGTCCCCATCCCCATTCCTGTTCCCATTCCCATTCCTGCCCCTATTCCTGTCCCCATTCCCATTCCTGTCCCTATCCCTGTCCCGATTCCTGCCCCTATCCCTGTCCCCAGCCCCATTCCTGTCCCAGCCCCCCTCCCGTGCCCGTTCCCGGTGCCCCGAGGACGGGAGGAGCGAACCATCCCCACGGTTCCCACGGGGATTTTTTCGGGGTGCTTGGCAGCGCCTCCACAGCCAAGCCCGATTAATTCCCCATTCCCACCCCACTTCCATTCCCATTCCGGGCGGAGGGAGGATGGGATCAGCACATTCCCGCAGGTTTCTTTTGGGGGTGCCCCTCCCCAGCCCCCGTTCCCTCCCCAGCAGGGGGAGGGCGGGATTTGCTGCTCACGCTCGTTTCTTCTCCGTCACTTTGGGATGATCCCCTGGGATCGGCCCTTTGCTCCCGCTGTTTCCCCCTCAGCTTTCCTGCCGGATTTCCTCCTTTCAGCCTCTCCCTGCGCCAGGATCCGGCCTCTTCCCTTCCCTCCCACCCCAAATCCAGCTGGAAGAGCCAGGCCGAGCCCCGACATTCAGCCCAGAGCAGCTGCAGTCCCGTCCCTCTCTGCAGGCTCCGCTGCCCCAAATCCCTGCGCCTGGCGTGGCCGCCCCCTGAAGCCCCCCAGGGGTCGGGAATTTCGGGGGACATCCCGGGCTCCAGGCGCCACTCGTGCAGCTCTTACCTGCCGGCACCATGTGCGGCTCCAGGTGAAGGCCTTGCCCAGGTGAAGGCGTTGCCCTGTTCCTACCTCACCTTTCCAGTTCGGCCGGAATGAGGATCCAGCCCCAGGATTCCTCCCCCGTTAACCCCTCGCTGGCTGCGGGGACAACCCCGGGCGTTGGGAATGGGGGAATTCTGCATCACGGGAGGGGAAAATTGGGGTGTTCGGGGTTTTTTTGCATTTTCCGGGAGCTGGTGGAACAGACTCGGCGCCTTTTCCCTGAGTCACGGGTGTTGTGGGTGGGAGAGAGTGACAAACCCCAACCGCCCCCCCTCCACTCCTCAGCCACCCCAAATCCGCCGGGGGGGATCCCCCCAGACCCCTCTGCAATCCCAGATGGAGATTTGGGATTTTGCCACCTCTTCCATCTTTATTTCGGGGGGGCTGGGGGCTGGGAAATGCATTTGGGGAATAAATTTGGGGAAGATGCCGCATTTCCCGTGGGGTCACAGGACGCTGAGGGACTCGGGGGGATCCTGGGAGGGGTCTGCAGCACCTGAGGGGTCCCGGCTCGTGTCCTGCTCCGGTGTCGCGGAACAGCCCTGGGGGAGACACGGGGGATTCCCTTAAATCCCACCCAAAAAGGACCGAGCCCCGCCCGCCGCACCCGCCCGGATCGGGGACCCAGAGGGGGCCGGGGAGGGGCAGCTCCAGCCCCACCTGCAGCCGAGGGTGTCCCTCGGGCTGGGTTTGTCCCCAAGCCCGCCCTGGTGTCCCCAAACCCGCCCTGGTGTCCCCAAACCAGGAATCCCCCCGGGTGCGTTCCCCGCTCCCACCCCCGCCGCCCCCCAGAACTTTCCCACCCGAGTTTGGCGCACCTCAGGCTCGGCATCCGCCGCCTCCAGCGCCCGGCGCTCGGTGTCACCGCCGGGCTGGCACGGCTCCCGGGGAGCAGCGCCCCGCCACCGCCCGGCACGAGGCCATGGCAGGGGACAGCGGTGCTGGGGCGCTGCCGGCCAGCGCTGTCCCGAGCGGCTCCGCTGGCTTTTCCGGGGACAACGCGCCGGTGGCCTGGGCGATGGCCTCGGATAAAATCAGGGACGCCAGGGAGGTGGCGATGCCCTCGGCGCCCCCCAGCGCTCCGCTGTCACCCCCGGCTCCGCGGCTGTCACCGATATCTCCCGAGCAGGGGACAGAGAGCCGGGCTCGGAGACCCTCTCCTCCCTGGGCATTGTCACCGATGTCCCCTGCTGGTTGTCGCGGCCAGGGCCGGGCTCCAGCGCCTCCTCGCTGGACACCGACACTGTCCCCGATGTCACCGATGTCCCCTGCTCGCTGCCGGGTCCCGGCTCCGGAGTCTCCTCGCTGGACACTGTCCCCGATGTCCCCTGCTCGTTGTCGCGGCCGGGTCCCGGCTCCGCGGTCTCCTCGCTGGACACTGTCCCCGATGTCCCCTGCTCGTTGTCGCGGCCGGGTCCCGGCTCCGCGGTCTCCTCGCTGGACACCGACACTGTCCCCGATGTCACCGATGTCCCCTGCTCGCTGCCGGGGCCGGGCTCCGGAGTCTCCTCGCTGGACACCGACTCCGTGTCCAGGGAGGCCCCGCTGGCGGGCGAAGCCGGGGGGGGCCCGGGGGAAGCAGCCCCCAGGTCCCCGTTGGTATCGGGGGCAGCGCTGTCCCCGCCGGGGGACGCCGGTGTCGCCTCCGCGTCCGGCACGGGCGCCTTGTCGGGGCAGGGGAACATGGCCGGGGGGCTCACGGGCGCGGAGATGACCAGCGAGCGGCGGTTACTGGGACGGGGGGGACACAGGGGGTCAGCTTGGGGAGCCCCCAAATCCTCGGGCTGCCCCCAAATCCTCGGAGTGTCCCCAACATCCTCGGAGTGTCCCCAAATCCTCGGGGTGTCCCCGTCCCAACTTGCAGGTGACGCTTCCCCACCCAGCAGGACCCCGATCAATTCCCCAGCCCCCCCAAAAACACCTTCAGCCCGTTTTTGGCAGAGCCCGCCCCCAGGATTTGGGTCCGGAGCCTCCATCCTGTTTGTGGGGGTTGGGGGCGAGTTGTCCCCTCATGTCCCCCAGGGGTTACCTGGGGACACCTTTGATGATGAACACCTTGCTCGAGTGCTGCTTCTCCAGTTTGCTCATCACCTCGTACAGGTCCCGGTTGAGCTGGGGAGGGGGACACAGAAGCACTTCAGGGGACCCCCCCAGGTGCCCCCCATCATTCGGGGGCTCAGCAGAGCCCCCAACACCTGGGGACACCCCGAACACCCTCGGGCTGCTCCGAATGGATGAATAAAGGAAGAGCAATGACTCCGGAGGGGGTGGGGAAGGGCAGCGGCACCGGCACCGCCACCCGGGGACACCCGGGGACACCTGGGGACACCTGGGAACACCTGGGGACACCTGGGGACAGCTGAGGACAGCTGGGGACACTCGGGGACACTCGGGGACACCTGGGGACACCTGGGGACACCTGGGGACAGCTGGGGACAGCTGGGGACACCCGGGGACACCCGGGGACACCCGGGGACAGCTGGGGACACCTGGGGACACCCGGGGACACTCGGGGACAGCTGGGGACACCTGGTGCTGCCGGGGGCGGGGGGCGGTATTTTTGGGGTGCCCTCCCCACCTTGCTCATCTCCTTGTAGAAGACGTCAGCGGAGGTTGGAGATGTTCTGGAAAACGGTGACGTAACAGGGCGATGCGGCTGCGGGGGGGAGACACGGGGGGTCTGGGGGTGTCCCGGGGGACACAGGACGGGGTCTGGGGGTGTCCCAGGATGTCCCACGGGGGGTCTGGGGGTGCTCAGCCGCCCCCACCCGCTGAGTCCCCAGCTCCGCGAGGCCCCGCACGGAAGGGGAATGATGTCCCCACCTGCCGGGGCAGGTGCCACCTCCCGCTGTCACAGGCCCGATGTCCCCAGGCCCCCCGAAGTGTCCCTAGGGTGGGCTTTGAGGAGAGACCCCGCAAGTTCCCCCAGCCCCACAATGTCCCCGAACCCCCGATCCGTGATGTCCCCAAGTCCTTGTCGTGTCTCCCATCCCGTGATGTCCTCAAATCCCGCAAATTCCCCGAGCCCCTGAATGTCCCCAAACCCCGCAGTGCCCCCAGGCCCCTGAATGTCCCCAAATCCCGCAGTGCCCCTGAATGTCCCCCAGCCCCCGAATGTCCCCGAGCCCCCGCAGTGTCCCCTGAATGTCCCCGAGCCCCTGAATGTCCCCAAACCTCCACAGTGCCCCCAGCCCCTGAATGTCCCCAAATCCCGCAGTGCCCCCAGGCCCCTGAATGTCCCCGAGCCCCTGAATGTCCCCAAGCCCCGCAGTGCCCCCAGGCCCCTGAATGTCCCCAAATCCCATGGTGCCCCAGGCCCCTGAATGTCCCCCGAGCCCCTGAATGTCCCCAAATCCGGCAGTGCCCCCAGGCCCTGAATGTCCCCAAATCCCGCAGTGCCCCTGAATGTCTCCCAAACCCCCGCAGTGTCCCCTGAATGCCCCCAATCCCCGCAGTGCCCCCAGCCCCTCAATGTCCCCCAGCCCCCGAATGTCCCCGAGCCCCGCGAGTGCCCCCAGCCCCCAAATCCCGCGAGTGCCCCCAGCTCCTGAATGTCCTCAATCCCGCAGTGCCCCCAGCTCCTGAATGTCCCTGAGCCCCCGAATGTCCCCGAGCCCCCGAATGTCCCCAATCCCCGCAGTGTCCCCAGCCCCTCAATGTCCCCGAGCCCCCGAATGTCCCCGAGCCCCCGCGCTGTCCCCAGCCCGGTGACAGCCCCGTACCTGCCGTACAGCACCGGCAGCTCCTCCCGCAGGTCCCTGTTCAGCTCCTCGAACACGGCCTGGGCTTTGTTGAACTCCTCCTCAGCCTGCGGGGAGGGACAGGGGCGCCGTGGCTTTGTCCCCACGGCCGGGGACTGTCCCCACGTGGGGGCTGTGCGGGGGCGCCCCGGGAGCCCCAACCTTGGCGATTTTGGCCTCGTCCTTTTTCTTGGCGCTCTGCAGAGCCTCCAGGTGGTGCCGGGCGCTGTCGTAGTCCACGAGCTTTCGGCCCCGCTTGGCGATGCGCTCCTGGGGGGGCACAGGTGAGCCAGGACCCCCCGTGTCCCCCCTGCCCCCAAGACCGCCCGCCAGCGCAGGGGGCACCTTAAAGTCCCCGAACTGAGCCAGGTAATTCTCCATGAGCCGCAGGGCTTGGTCGGCCAGCTTCGCCTCGTAGTCGTCCCACAGGAGGTCATTGCTCTGGGGGGACAGGACAGCGGTGACACCGGGACCCCCAACCCCCCGGACCCCTGCGGACCCCCGCGCTCACCTCGGCGATGGCTCGGAGCTCCCCGTGCCCGTCCCACTCGGGGCTGTAAATCTCCTGCAGCGTCTCGGCCACTTTGCGGGAGCTCTCGTGCATCACTGCGGGCGCGGGAGCGCGCCGTTAGCGCCGCCGTTTGTTCGTTTATTCGTTTATTCGTTTGTTCATTTATTCGTTTATTCATTTGTTCATTTATTCGTTTATTCATTGATTCATTGATCCTTTGGTCCTTATCGTTATTGATTTATTCACCGCTGTCTGTAGCTCTTTATTAGCCCGGGTGTGTCATTTTAAATGATTTATTGTCTCTATTATCCCATATATATCCGACAGATAATAGATGTACTATCTGTTTTCCTATTTAATATCCCACATATAATATCTATTCCATATATATTCATTATCTATTATCCCATATATATTTATTATCTATTATCCCATATATATTTATTATCCATTATCCCACATATATTTATTATCTATTATCCCATATATATTTATTATCCATTATCCAATATATATTTATTATCTATTATCCCATATATATTTATTATCCATTATCCCACATATATTTATTATCTATTATCCCACATATATTTATTATCTGTTATCCAATATATATTTATTATCTATTATCCCACATATATTTATTATCCATTATCCCGTATATATTTATTACCTATTATCCCACATATATTTATTATCCATTATCCCACACACAGTATTCATATAGTTATTTTATCTAAATGATTTTTTTCATATAGTTTTTATTCCTTCATTATCACTATTGCTTTTATTTCTCCATTATCTCTCTATTATTTTTATCTCTTTATTATCCCATACATAATGAGATATTAAAAATATATTGCACATGTGATATATGTAAGGTATATAATATATATCTAGTATATAACATATATCTCATATATATTGTCTATTATCCCAGGTATAGTATTTTTATTATCTATTTTCTCTTCATTATAAATTTGCAGCTTACAATCTATTTATTCTCATTTTTTAATCTAATACTAATTTTTATTAATAATCTATTTATTAGAAGCATGATTTCTTTCCTCTGCTGTTCCCTATTTATCATCCCGGCTCCGCCCCGAGTCCCTCCCTGCTCCGGTTCCCCGGGACATTCCCGGCCGGCCCCGCACCTCTCACGGCTCCCACGAACCCCTTGAGGTCCTTGTAGAGTCTGTGCCCCTCATTCTGCAAAACACGGCGGGGAGGGGGGGTCAGGGCTGTCCCCTCCCCCCCCGGGGGTCTGTCGGGGTGTCCCCAATGTCCCCCCAATGTCCCCCCCCGTCACCTGCTGCAGCTGGAAGTTGTAGGCGCTCTGCTCGAACTGCTCGTCTTTGGTTTCCACCGTTTTGCCCAATTTTTGCAAAACCTGCGATGGGAAGAGAGAGGGAAGAGCTGCCCCTCCCCCAGCACACCCCGAGGTCACCGGGCTGTGCCCCCTGAACCCCCCGAAACCCCCGAGGGGCTGCGAGGATCAGGCGGGGCAGGATTTATGCGGAAATGCAAAATTTCTCTGCGTCCCCTGGTGCTTTTATTTTCTTCGGGAAAACGGTGAATTTTCGGGTGCCAATAAACGCTGTGGGTGCAGTGCGGTGCCCCCCAAAATCCCCGAGCCCCGACTGTGGGGCACAGGGGACACAGAGGAGGATGAGGAGGGTCTGGGGCTGAAGGAGGGAGGAGAGGCTGGGCTGGGTGGGGAGATTTGGGGTGCCCAGGAAGGGATTGAGCTCCCCTGGGAAGAGGCTGGGGCGAGGCATGAAGGAGTTTTGGGGTGCCCAGGAAGAGGGTGACCCTCTGGAAAATGAGTGAAGCCAGGTGGGGAAAATTTGGGGTGTCCAGGAAGAGGCTGAGCCCCCTCAGGAAGAGACTGAGACCACGCAGGAGGGACTTTTGGGGTGTCCACAAACAGCTTGAACCCCACAGGAAGAGGCCAGGGCTGGGAGAGGGGAGTTTTGGGGTGCCCAGGAAGGGTCAGATGGAGATTTGAGATGTCCAGGAGGGGTCAGAGGGAGATTTGGGGTGCCCAGGATGGGTCAGAGGGAGATTTGGGATGTCCAGGAAGAGTCAGAGGGAGATTTGGGGTGCCTAGAAAGAGGCTGGGGCTGGGTCAGAGGGAGATTTGGGATGTCCAGGAAGGGTCAGAGGAGATTTGGGGTGCCCAGGAAGGGTCAGAGGGAGATTTGGGGTGCCCAGGAAGGGTCAGGGGAGATTTGGGGTGCCCAGGATGGGTCAGGGGGAGATTTGGGGTGCCCAGGAAGGGTCAGAGGGAGCTTTGGGGTGCCCAGGAAGGGTCAGAGGGAGATTTGGGGTGCCCAGGAAGGGTCAGGGGGAGATTTGGGGTGCCCAGGATGGGTCAGAGGAGATTTGGGGTGTCCAAAAGAGGCTGGGGCTGGGTCAGAGGGAGATTTGGGGTGCCCAGGAAGGGTCAGGGGGAGATTTGGGGTGCCCAGGAAGAGGCGGGTCCCCGGGAAGGGGCCGGCTCCGGCTGGGAGGGAGATTTGCTGCGTGCGGGAAGCGGCCGGAGCCTGGCCAGAGGTGATTGAGCCGTGGGAAAGTCAAATTTAGCACCAAGGCCCGGCCAGGAAACGCGGGAGGGTGAGGGTTTCAGGGGGTCATCCCCAAAGGGGGAGTCGCAGCTGCTTTTTGGGGGAGGAAAGGAAGGAGGCCCCCCCAAAGAGCCCCGAACCAGGCGAGGATCGCTCCGCTCGTGCCGCTTCCGCAGCCCTTCCCCCTCCCTTCCTGCGGGGCCGGTCCCACCAACCCCCCGGGACCCCCGGAGCGCCGGGTCCTGCTGGGGACCCCCGGCACCAGCCAGCCCAGGGACCCTCTGCCAGCACCCCGCAGCCCCCCGCCGCCTCCGCAGGCGTTTCGGGCGGAAAACCCCCCAGCACCGGAGACGCCGAAGTGTTTCGGGGAGCTTTGGGCGATGCCATCCCCCAGAGCCTTGGAGCAAGGATGCTGTTGGCCCAGAATCGCCCAAATTCCCACCCTGCGAGCCCCGAGGCTGCCGAGCTGCGCCGTTTGGGGCACCCCGGGGACACTGTGGCGGGCGAGGAGGACAAACCCAGGCCGGGCCGGGGTTTGGGGGTGGGTGGCACCTCCGTACCTTCTCCTGGGCGCGGCTGAAGCGCTTCTGGACCTGCCTGGCGAAGAGCCCGGCGCTGCCGCTCCTGCCCTCGGCCATGGCCCCGGCGCGGCCCCGCCCGCCCCCGCCGCTGCCGTTGGAGGCTTTTGGTGGAGGAAGTTGGAGGCGAGGCCAGGCAGCATCCGCTGCGCACCCCGGAACCCCCAGAACCCCAAAATCCTCCTGCAGGGGCTGGGGAGGACCCAGCGCTGGGAGGGACCCGTAAAAATGATTGATTTGATCCGTAAGGATCATGGAGGGAGAGCCTGGTCCTGCACAGGACAGCCCCAAAATCCACTGGGGATAAAATCCCGATGTTCAAGGTTGTCGAAAGGCTCGTGACCTCTCAGATCGTGGAACAACCAGAGGTGGAAAGGACCCACGAGGATGAGAAAGGTCACGTGTTGGTTCTGCAAAAACAGCCCCAAAGATCCCCAAAATCCCAGAGTGTTGCCCGAGTGCCCACATTCACGGAATCACGGATATCCTGAGCTGGAAGGACCCACGGGAACAAGGAATGGTGGAACATCTGCAGTTGGATAGGACACAAGTGCTGGCCACCTCTTGGTCCTGCACAGCACAACCCCAAAAATCTCATTAATCCACAAATCCCCCCTTTTCATCCCAAAAACGAGTTTACAGCTCTTGGTGCCACAGCTGGGGGCGCAGTTTTGGGTTGGGGGTCCCTGCGTGGGCGGAGCCGTTGCTGCTGTCCCTCGCCGCCTGCCCTTGGTGCTGACAGAACAAACACGCTGACCCCGAGCACGGAACAAACTGTGAAATCTCCCGTTCTCCTCGCAGATAAGGGCAGAACTGCACCAGGTGCTTTGCATTTCCTTCATTTCTCTTGACCCGTGCCAGGTTTTGCCCTTTTCTGGCCCAGAGATGGGGCAGCCGAGAGGCGTTTTACAAACCTTTCATTCCATTTTCAGTCTCAAATAAAGGGTAAAACAATACAGATGTTATAATTCAGGCAATCACAATCAGAAGCCCCCGATTTCCTAATTAAAATACATTATAAGCGTTCCGTGGCCTATCAGCTCCTGTCACACCACGCTGTAAATGCCTTAAAGCCAATCATCTAAAATCACCCCCGTGGGTTCTACTCCCCTGCACCTCCTTGGTTCGATTTCTCCAAAGGACCGAGAATTGTTTGCAAGGACATCCTTTGAACCAATTCTCTAGCTCCATTTCTCTCTCAACATCTGTCCAATCCCGTGGCGTTTCTAAGGCCAAACCGGTGTCATTTTTTACCCCACGACCCCCGTGATCCCAAATGCAGTTTGCCAGTGCCTGTGCCTCGAGGGCCAAAACTGCCCCCAAAACAGCCTCAATTTGGAGTTCAAGGGGTGAAATGACACAGCGCTGGCCAGAACTCCAGGGTTTCCATCAAAGCGAGCTCGGGCCGGGGGCCGAGCCCAGCGCTACCCCGCGCTGCCCGTGCCGGGCGCTCGGCGAGGCCGAAGGCGCGCCGGATGGTGCCCCGCTCCCCAGCCCGGCGCCGCTGCGGCTGCAGCCGCTGCCGGGTCAGCGCTTCGGAACCGGGGGCGCGGGGCGAGGCCGTGGGGAGCTGCCCGAGGCCCCGGGCCGAGCCCGAGCCGCCCGCTCGGGACGCGGCAGCGGGAGGGCCGCCGGGGCAGCGCCTCGCGGGGCTGCGGGGCCGAGGGGCGCTCGGGGGTCCCCGCGGGGCCTCGGGCCCGGCGCCGTGTGTGCTTTGGCACGGGGGCCAAGGCCGCCGGCCGGGCCCGCCGCACCTGGGGCCCTTCCCGCGCCGCCCCGCCGCCCCGTTAAAGCGGCCGCGGGGCAGCGCCTCGGCCCGCCGCGGACCCCGCGCTCCACCGCCACGATGCTGCAGCTCGTGCTCCTCGCCGCGCTCGCCCTGTGCGGTGAGTCCCGCCCGCAGCCTTCGGCCTCGCTCGGCTCCTCCCGCGGCCCCCGGAGCCCCCCGCGCCCCGCTCGGGGCTCACGGCGTCCGTCTGTCCGCAGGGCGCTGCTCCGAGCTGGATCTCGACGGGACGCAGCGCGTGGTCGGCGGCACCGAGGCGCGCTCGCACGCCTGGCCCTACCAGGTGCGTCCCGCGCTCCCGCGGCCGCTGCCGGGGCTCTGCTGGCGCCGGGACCCCGCGCTGAGCCCCGCCCGCCTCTCGCCCCCTCCCCAGGTCTCCCTGCAGTATTACTCCGGGGGCGGCTGGTACCACACGTGCGGAGGCTCCCTCATCCAGAGGAACTGGGTGATGACCGCCGCCCACTGCGTCAACAAGTGAGCACCTCGGGCACCCCTCCTGCCTCTCGGCACAGCTCCTCTCCCCCAAAAACCTTCCCGAGGAGAAATTCTGCCCGCCCCGACCCGCAGAGGGACCGGGGGCTCCTCAGGCAGGGGCTCCGCGGCGCCTCTCCGGGAGCGTCCTGTCCCCGCTCCGCCCGTCCCGGCAGCGCGCGCTCGCAGCGGCCGCACCTGCGGCTGACGGGGCTCGCACCTTGCCGGCAGTAACCTGAACTACCGTGTGGTGGCCGGCGAGCACAACCTCAACGCCAACGAGGGCAGCGAGCAGATCTTCAGCGTCAGCAAGATCATCGTCCATCCCTACTGGAACAGCAACAACGTGGCCGGCGGGTAACGCCCGCGGGAGGGGCGCGCGGGGGGAGCCCGGCCGGGGTTCGGGGGGTCCCGGTAACATCCTCTCCCTCGGCCCGGCAGCTACGACATCGCCCTGTTCCGCCTGAACGGCTACGCCTCGCTGAACGGCGCCGTGCAGCTGGCGGTGCTGCCCCAGGAGGGCTCCATCCTGCCCAACAACTACCCCTGCTACATCACGGGCTGGGGCCTGACCCGCAGTGAGTGCCGGGCTCCCCCCGCCCCGCAGCGCCCCGCGCCCGCCCCGCGCCCGCAGCCGCGGCAGCTCCCGGAGCGCTCGGGGGCCGCGGGAGGCTCCGCTCGGGGCCGCGCTCGGGCCCCGCGGGTGCCCAGCGCCGCCCGGGGCCCTGCCGAGCTCTGGGGGGCCGCGGGGGGCCGGGGGGGCTGCGCGGGGGCCGCGGGCTCTGCCCCGGCTGCGGGGCGGCGCTGACCGGCGCCCGCTCCGTGCAGGCAACGGGCAGCTGTCCAGCGTCCTGCTGCAGGCCTACCTGCCCGTCGTGGACTACCGGACCTGCTCCAGCGCGTCCTACTGGGGCTCCACCGTCAAGAACACCATGGTGTGCGCCGGCGGCGACGGCGTGCGCTCCGGCTGCCAGGTCCGGCCGCGGCCCCGCTCCCCCTGTGCCCCCTGTGCCCCCTGTGCCCCCTGTGCCCCTGTGCCCCCTGTGCTTGCCCCCTGTGCCCCCTGTGCCCCCTGTGCCCCCTGTGCCCCCCGTGCCCCTCACTGCTCCCGTGTGCCCCCCGCGCCCCCCGTGCCCGGCTCACGCTCCCCTCGCTCCGCAGGGCGATTCCGGCGGTCCCCTGCACTGCGCCGTCAATGGGCAGTACCAGGTGCACGGCGTCACCAGCTTCGTGTCCAGCCAGGGCTGCAACGTCCTCCGCAAACCCACCGTGTTCACCCGCGTCTCCGCCTACGTCTCCTGGATCAACAGCGTAAGGGCCGGGCCGGGCCGGGCCGGGCTCAGCCCGCGCCCTCAGGCCCCGCTCGCGGCCCCGGCCCGCGCCTCAGCCCGGCCCTTCCTCCCTTCCAGGTCATCGCCCAGAACTGAGCGCGGCGGCACCGGCGCCCGCTGCCCCTCGCCCACGGACATCCCCGACTGCCCCCGCCGCGCTCCGGCCTCCTCGGCCCCGAGCCGGCCGCAATAAAATCTCTCCTCCCGGCTCTGTGCCTCCGTGCTGCCTTGGCCGCGCCCGCCGAGCCTTCCTCCTCCGGCCCGACACCCGCCTCCCCTCCCTGCCCCAGCGCCAGCCTTCCCCGCCTCCTCCTCCTCCTCGCTGCTCAGGGAAGCGCCCTGGCGAGCAGGAGCCGGCTCCGAGCTCTCGGGGCAGCCCGAGCACCTGTGGGGTGCTGGCAAAGGGACAGTGCTGCAAATCCGGCTCCTTGGGCAGCGAGGAAATGGCCCTTGGGAGCATGGGGGCACGCGGAGGATTCGGGGCGATCCCATCAGGATTCTCCTGGCACTTGCTCCCTTTCCCTTCCCAAACTGACCTCCCGCCCCTGAGAGGTGTCACATTCGGGAACTGCCACCTCCTCGTCCCTCAGCTGCGTCCGCGGCGCGCATGCCCCAGCCCGGCGCCACCCGCCGGCCCCAGCGCGGCCCGAGCACCAGTTCGCACCCAGAACCGGCCCTGCTGCAGCGATCCAGCGGCCGCGGGGGCTCCTCTCGCCCGTGCTCGTGTCCTGCTGAACAAAAGCCCCGAGCAGGACGAGGCGGCTCTCCCGCCTCTGCTGCAGCCGCTCGAGGGCTGCGTCCGGCTCTGCCCCTCCCATCAAGGAAAACACGGAGGGGCTGCACCGTGCCCGGAGCTGGGGAAGGGGCTGGAGCGGCTGAGGGAGCTGGGGAGGCTCAGCCTGGAGAAAAGGAGGCTCTGGGGGCCCTTGTGGCTCTGCACAACTCCCTGAGGGGAGCGGGCAGCTGGCTGGGGTCGGAGCAGGGACAGGAGCAGAGGGCAGAGTCTGGAGCTGTGTCAGGAGTCTCAGGCTGGACACAGCAGATTCTCGCATTCCACTCCCTTGCCAGGCCGTGATTCCAGGCCCGGTGTCCTCCTTCAGGAAACTTCCCCGTCTGAGCATTCCCGAGGTTCTCTGGCTGTCACACTCCCACCTCAGGGGATTTTCACTGCAGGGGCTGGGGCCCCTTCACACCAGCGGCTGCAGTGATGTGATGGACTCCCCACACCCTCCTCCCTCAGCCGGGCGCTGTCCCTCAGTGGCTCCAGCCCTGCTTTCCCGGGCAGTCTCAGGTGCTGCTGTCCCCAGAGCCATCGATTCCCAGGGCAGTGACAGGGGCACAGCCCGAGCTGCTGCCTCTGAGGGGGATCCCCTCGGCCTTATCCCCTCACACTCCAGGAGTGCAAGTTTTGCTCTTCCTCCCAAACCTTTGTCTCCTCCCGTCTCTCCCAGTGTCCTCCCACCTGTGCCACTCTCTCCACAGGGCTCTCGTGCTGGATCATGATTTAAAGAGTTAGGATTTTTGCTAAGGGTAGAAACAACTTCTGTGACCAAGATGTAAGTCAGGGAGGCGTATGGCAGGTAAATGGTTACCAGATATTTAAGCCACAGCTGATTGCTGTATTATCTGCTGCTACGAGCCTGGGTATGGAAGTACAGTAAGTGAAACATTGTAAGATCAAACTGAAACCAGTAAGAACAGTGGCCAGCACCTGGAGTGCACCACAAGGGGCCTTGGATCGTGCCAGAGGGTCACTGACACCTGATGAAGACTCCCTGACTTCATCCTTTAAGACCACGGACCCATTTCGAGACCACTGACCTAATTCAAGAGAAGAATTGTGCATGGGTGAAGGACAACAGCCTCGTGTTAATATCGAATGGGAATGGGAGGTGCTGGGTTGTGCCTTTGTGTGGAATGGAGATCTTGGGAAATGGATGGCAAAGAACCCTGTTTGGGGCAGTCACTCCTTTCAGAGGTGACTCCAGTGAATAAACACACCACCTGCTAACTTTAATTAGCTAGGGGGCCTTTGTCCATGATCATACTGGTTTTTAATGATTCAGCACCACCCAGAGCTCAACCTCCATCTCGAACACCAACCCAGCTCCTGCACCAGCTGCATCCCAAAACACACCAAGCAGGGAACCCCAGAATGCCTGAGGTGGGAAAAGCCCTCCCGGACCGTGGAGCCCAAGCTGTGCCCGACCCCCACCTCGACTCCAGCCCAGAGCACTGAGTGCCACACCCAGTCCTTGCTTGGACTCCTCCAGGGATGGGCACTCCAACCCTCTCTGGGCAATTCCAGGGCCTGACCACCCTTTCCATGGAAAAATTCCTGTCCAACCCGAGGTCCCTGGCCCAGCCTGAGGCTGCTCCCTCTCCTCCTGTCCCTGTTCCCTGGAGCAGAACACAACCCCGGCCAGCTGCCCGCTCCTCTCAGGGAGTTGTGCAGAGCCACAAGGGCCCCCCAGAGCCTCCTTTCCTCCAGGCTGAGCCTCCCCAGCTCCCTCAGCCGCTCCAGCCCCTTCCCCAGCTCCGGGCACGGTGCAGCCCCTCCGTGTTTTCCTTGATGGGAGGGGCAGAGCCGGACGCAGCCCTCGAGCGGCTGCAGCAGAGGCGGGAGAGCCGCCTCGTCCTGCTCGGGGCTTTTGTTCAGCAGGACACGAGCACGGGGCGAGAGGAGCCCCCGCGGCCGCTGGATCGCTGCAGCAGGGCCGGTTCTGGGTGCGAACTGGTGCTCGGGCCGCGCTGGGGCCGGCGGGTGGCGCCGGGCTGGGGGTGGCGCGGCCGCGGGACGCAGCTGAGGGACGAGGAGGTGGCAGTTCCCGAATGTGACACCTCTCAGGGGCGGGGAGGTCAGTTTGGGAAGGGAAAGGGAGCAAGTGCCAGGGAGAATCCCGATGGGATCGCCCAGAATCCCCCGCGTGCCCCCCATGCTCCCAAGGGCCATTTCCTCGCTGCCCAAGGAGCGGATTTGCAGCACTGTCCCTTTGCCAGCACCCCACAGGTGCTCGGGCTGCCCCGAGAGCTCGGAGCCGGCTCCTGCTCGCCAGGGCGCTTCCCTGAGCAGCGAGGAGGAGGAGGAGGCGGGGAAGGCTGGCGCTGGGGCCGGGAGGCTCGGCGGGCGCGGGCCAAGGCAGCACGGAGGCACAGAGCCGGGAGGAGAGATTTTATTGCGGCCGGCTCGGGGCCGAGGAGGCCGGAGCGCGGCGGGGGGGAGTCGGGGGATGTCCGTGGGCGAGGGGCAGCGGGCGCCGGTGCCGCCGCGCTCAGTTCTGGGCGATGACCTGGAAGGGAGGAAGGGCCGGGCTGAGGCGCGGGGCCGGGGCCGCGAGCGGGGCCCGAGGGCGCGGGGCTGAGCCCGGCCCGGCCCGGCCCGGCCCTTACGCTGTTGATCCAGGAGACGTAGGCGGAGACGCGGGTGAACACGGTGGGTTTGCGGAGGACGTTGCAGCCCTGGCTGGACACGAAGCTGGTGACGCCGTGCACCTGGTACTGCCCATTGACGGCGCAGTGCAGGGGACCGCCGGAATCGCCCTGCGGAGCGAGGGAGCGTGAGCCGGGCACGGGGGCGCGGGGGCACACGGGAGCAGTGAGGGGCACGGGGGGGTCACAGGGGAAGCACAGGGGGCACAGGGGGAAGCACAGGGGAAGCACAGGGGCACAGGGGCACAGGGGAGCGGGGCCGCGGCCGGACCTGGCAGCCGGAGCGCACGCCGTCGCCGCCGGCGCACACCATGGTGTTCTTGACGGTGGAGCCCCAGTAGGACGCGCTGGAGCAGGTCCGGTAGTCCACGACGGGCAGGTAGGCCTGCAGCAGGACGCTGGACAGCTGCCCGTTGCCTGCACGGAGCGGGCGCCGGTCAGCGCCGCCCCGCAGCCGGGGCAGAGCCCGCGGCCCCGCGCAGCCCCCGGCCCCCGCGGCCCCCAGAGCTCGGCAGGGCCCCGGGCGGCGCTGGGCACCCGCGGGGCCGAGCGCGGCCCCGAGCGGAGCCTCCCGCGGCCCCCGAGCGCTCCGGGAGCTGCCGCGGCTGCGGGCGCGGGGCGGGCGCGGGGCGGGCGCGGGGCGCTGCGGGGCGGGGGAGCCCGGCACTCACTGCGGGTCAGGCCCCAGCCCGTGATGTAGCAGGGGTAGTTGTTGGGCAGGATGGTGCCCTCCTGGGGCAGCACCGCCAGCTGCACGGCGCCGTTCAGCGAGGCGTAGCCGTTCAGGCGGAACAGGGCGATGTCGTAGCTGCCGGGCCGAGGGAGAGGATGTTACCGGGACCCCCGAACCCCGGCCGGGCTCCCCCGCGCGCCCCTCCCGCGGGCGTTACCCGCCGGCCACGTTGTTGCTGTTCCAGTAGGGATGGACGATGATCTTGCTGACGCTGAAGATCTGCTCGCTGCCCTCGTTGGCGTTGAGGTTGTGCTCGCCGGCCACCACACGGTAGTTCAGGTTACTGCCGGCAAGGTGCGAGCCCCGTCAGCCGCAGGTGCGGCCGCTGCGAGCGCGCGCTGCCGGGACGGGCGGAGCGGGACAGGACGCTCCCCGGAGAGGCGCCGCGGAGCCCCGGCCTGAGGAGCCCCGGCCCCTCTGCGGGTCGGGGCGGGCGGAATTTCTCCTCGGGAAGGTTTTTGGGGGAGAGGAGCTGTGCCGAGAGGCAGGAGGGGTGCCCGAGGTGCTCACTTGTTGACGCAGTGGGCGGCGGTCATCACCCAGTTCCTCTGGATGAGGGAGCCTCCGCACGTGTGGTACCAGCCGCCCCCGGAGTAATACTGCAGGGAGACCTGGGGAGGGGGCGAGAGGCGGGCGGGGCTCAGCGCGGGGTCCCGGCGCCAGCAGAGCCCCGGCAGCGGCCGCGGGAGCGCGGGACGCACCTGGTAGGGCCAGGCGTGCGAGCGCGCCTCGGTGCCGCCGACCACGCGCTGCGTCCCGTCGAGATCCAGCTCGGAGCAGCGCCCTGCGGACAGACGGACGCCGTGAGCCCCGAGCGGGGCGCGGGGGGCTCCGGGGGCCGCGGGAGGAGCCGAGCGAGGCCGAAGGCTGCGGGCGGGACTCACCGCACAGGGCGAGCGCGGCGAGGAGCACGAGCTGCAGCATCGTGGCGGTGGAGCGCGGGGTCCGCGGCGGGGCCGAGGCGCTGCCCCGCGGCCGCTTTAACGGGGCGGCGGGGGCGGCGCGGGAAGGGCCCAGGTGCGGCGGGCCCGGCCGGCGGCCTTGGCCCCCGTGCCAAAGCACACACGGCGCCGGGCCCGAGGCCCCGCGGGGACCCCCGAGCGCCCCTCGGCCCCGCAGCCCCGCGCGGCGCTGCCCCGGCGGCCCCTCCCGCTGCCGCGTCCCGGAGCGGCGGCTCGGGCTCGGCCCGGGGCTCGGGGCAGCTCCCCACGGCCTCGCCCCGCGCCCCGGTTCCGAGCGCTGACCCGGCAGCGGCTGCAGCCGCAGCGGCGCCGGGCTGGGGAGCGGGGGCACCATCCGGGCGCGCCCTTCGGCCCCTCGCCGAGCGCCCGGCACGGGCAGCGCGGGGCAGCGCCGGGCTTGGCCCCCGGGCCCCAGCTCGCTTTGATGGAAACCCTGGAGTTCTGGCCAGCGCTGTGTCATTTCACCCCTTGAACTCCAAACTGAGGCTGTTTTGGGGGGAGTTTTGGCCCTCGAGGCACAGGCACTGGCAAACAGCATTTGGGATCACGGGGGTCGTGGGGTAAAAAATGACACCGGTTTGGCCTTAGAAATGCCACGGGACTGGACAGGTGTTGAGAGAGAAACGGAGCTAGAAAATTGGTTCAAAGGATGTCCTTGCAAACAATTCTCGATCCTTTGGAGGAACAGAACCATGGAGGTGCAGGGGAGTAGAACCCACGGGGGCGATTTTAGATGATTGGCTTTAAGGCATTTACAGCGTGGTGTGACAGGGGCTGATAGGCCACGAAACGCTTATAATGTATTTTAATTAGGAAATCGGGGGCTTCTGGTTGTGATTGCCTGAATTATAACATCTGTATTGTTTTACCCTTCATTTGAGACTGAAAATGGAATGAAAGGTTTGTAAAACGCCTCTCGGCTGCCCCATCTCTGGGTCAGAAAAGGGCAAAACCTGGCACGGGTCAAGAGAAATGAAGGAAATGCAAAGCACCTGGTGCAGTTCTGCCCTTATCTGCGAGGAGAACGGGAGATTTCACAGTTTGTTCCGTGCTCGGGGTCAGCGTGTTTGTTCTGTCAGCACCAAGGGCAGGCGGCGAGGACAGCAGCAACGGCTCCGCCCACACAGGGACCCCCAACCCAAAACTGCG
>JAKWBO010000855.1:0-25071 GCA_034336685.1 Luscinia luscinia
CAAGCCAGCTAGTTCAGTTACGTATTGTAAAGACTTCGTTGGATCAACCCAAGACCTCGTTGGGTCAACCCAAGCCATGGTTGGGTCAAGCCAGAATCGTGGAGTGACGCCAAGCCCTCCTTGAACCACCCCAAGTCGTTGAATCAAACCAAGACCTCGTTGGGCAAACCCAACCCACCCGTGGGGTCTCAACCCCCCCAGCCCCGGTGGCGGGGGCGTTTTCGGGGTCCCCACTCACGTGCACGAGGAACAGCATCATCTCGGCCTCGGCCAGGCGCCGCCCGATGCACTGGCGCGCGCCGAAGCCGAAGGCCAAGGCCTTGAAGGTGGTGTCGTCCTTGCCGAGCCAGCGCCAGGGGTCGTAGCGCTCGGGAGTGCGGGGAACACGTCGGGGCAGCGCCCCATGGCGTACAGAGCCACCTGGCACAGCGTCTGCGGGGAGGGGTCAGCGCCGGGACTGCCCCGGCACCGCCTGGCACCCCCCGGCACCGCCCGGCACCCCCCGGGAGCCCCGGCCCGCCGCTGACCCCCGCCAAACCAGCACCTCCCCGGGGCGAGCCAAAACGTGGTTGGGTCAAGGCAAGACCTCGTTGGGTCAAGCCAAGACGTGGTTGGGTCAAGTCAAGGCTTTGGGTTGAACCAACACTTTGGGTCAAGCCAAGACATGGTTGGGTCAAGGCAAGACTTTGGGTCAAGCCAAGATTCCACTGGGTCGTGCCAACACCTCTTTGAGCCAAGTCAAGACCTTGTTGGGTCAAACCAAGACTTTGGGTCAAGCTAAGACACGGTTGGGTCAAGCCAAGACTTTGAATCAAGCTAAGATTCCATTGGGTCAAGCCAAGACATGGTTGGATCAAGTCAAGACATGGTTGGGTCAAGCCAAGACCTCGTTGGGTCAAGCCAGGACATGGTTGGGTCAAATCAAGACTTTGGGTCAAGTCAAGATTCCATTGGGTCAAACCAAGCCATGGTTGGGTCAAGCCAGGACTTTGGGTCAAGCCAAGATTCCATTGTGTCAAGCCAACGGCTCGTTGGGTCAAGCCAAGACTTTGGGTCAAGCCAAGATTCCATTGGGCCAAGTCAAGGCACGGTTGGGTGAAGTCAAGCCCTCGTAGTGCCAAACCTAGACTTTGGGTCAAGTCAAGATTTTGTGTCACGTCAACATCTCGTTGGGTCAAGTCAAAACTTTGGGTCACACCAAGACTTTTGGTCAAGCCAAGATTCCATTGGGTCGTGCCAACACCTCTTTGAGCCAAGTCAAGACCTTGTTGGGTCAAACCAAGACTTTGGGTCAATCCAAGACACGGTTGGGTCAAGTCAAGACTTTGAATCAAGCTAAGATTCCATTGGGTCAAGCCAACGGCTCATTGGGACAAGCCAAGACATGGTTGGATCAAGTCAAGACATGGTTGGGTCAAGCCAAGACCTCGTTGGGTCAAGCCAGGACATGGTTGGGTCAAATCAAGACTTTGGGTCAAGTCAAGACTTTGGGTCAAACCAAGGCCAGGTTGGGTCAAACCAAGATCTTGTTGGGTCAAGCCAAGACTTTGGGTCAAGCCAAGATTCCATTGGGTCGTGCCAACACCTCTTTGAGCCAAGTCAAGACATGGTTGGGTCAAACCAAGACTTTGGGTCAATCCAAGACACGGTTGGGTCAAGTCAAGATTTTGGGTCAAGCCAAAATTCCATTGAGTCAAGCCAACGGCTCGTTGGGACAAACCAAGACTTGGGGTCAAGCCAAGGTAGGGTTGGGTCAAGTCAAGTCTTTGGGTCAAGCCAAGATTCCATTGGGTCAAGCCAACGGCTCATTGGGTCAAGCCAAGACTTTGGGTCAAGCCAGGATTCCATTGGGCCAAGTCAAGGCACGGTTGGGTGAAGTCAAGCCCTCGTAGTGCCAAACCTAGACTTTGGGTCAAGTCAAGATTTCGTGTCAAGTCAACATCTCGTTGGGTCAAGTCAAAACTTTGGGTCACATCAAGACTTTGGGTCAAGCCAAGATTCCATTGGGTCATGCCAACACCTCTTTGAGCCAAGTCAAGACTTTGTTGGGTCAAACCAAGACTTTGGGTCAAGCCAAGATTCCATTGGGTCAAGCCAACGGCTCATTGGGTGAAACCAAGACTTTGGGTCAAGCTAAGACATGGTTGGGTCAAGCCAAGACATGGTTGGGTCAAGTCAAGACATGGTTGGGTCAAGTCAAGGCTTTGGGTCAAACCAAGGCCGGGTTGGGTCAAACCAAGATCTTGTTGGGTCAAGCCAAGACTTTGGGTCAAGCCAAGGCAGGGTTGGGTCAAGTCAAGGCTTTGGGTCAAACCAAGACTTTGGGTCAAGCCAAAACATGGTTGGGTCAAGCCAAGACATGGTTGGGTCAAGCCAAAACATGGTTTGGTCAAGTCAAGACATGGTTGGGTCAAGTCAAGACTTTGGGTTGAACCAAGAGTTTGGAGTCAAGCCGACACCTCGTTGGGTCACGCCAAGATTCCACTGGGTCAAGCCAACGGCTCGTTGGGTCAAACCAAGACATGGTTGGGTCAAGTCAAGACTTTGGGTCGAACCAAGGCCGGGTTGGGTCAAACCAAGACCTCGTTGGGTCAAGACTTTGGGTTGAACCAAGACTTTGGGTCAAGCCAAGCCCTCGTTGGGTCACGCCAAGATTCCATTGGGTCAAGCCAACGGCTCGTTGGGTCAAACCAAGACATGGTTGGGTCAAGTCAAGACTTTGGGTCAAACCAAGGCCGGGTTAGGTCAAACCAAGACATGGTTGGGTGAAGTCAAGACCTCGTTAGGTCAAGCCAAGATTTTGGGTCACCCCCATCCCCTCCCCATCCCCATCCCCACCCCCACCCCCAGCCCCTCCCGCTCACCCCCCGCCGTACGCGGTAGTTGTGCAGCACCACGTCGGTGGCCGGGTAGCGCTGCACGGTGATGCCCACGGGGTACAGCCTGCGGGGGCAGCCTCCCAGTATGGACCAGTACGGACCAGTACGGACCAGTATGGACCAGTACGGACCAGTGCAGACCAGTACAGACCAGTATGGACCAGTACGAACCAGTATGGACCAGTACGGACCAGTATGGACCAGTACAGACTAGTATGGACCAGTATGGACCAGTGCAGACCAGTATGGACCAGTACGGACCAGTATGGACCGGTATGGACCAGTATGGACCAGTGCACTCCCAGTAGGGACCAGTATGGACCAGTGCCCCCAGTACGGACCAGTATCGACCAGTATGGACCAGTGCCTCCCAGTGCCCTCCCAGTATGGACCAGTGCCCTCCCAGTACAGCTCAGGGCACTCCCAGTATGGACCAGTGTCCCCCAGTGCCCTCCCAGTCCCCCCAGTCCCCCAGTATGCCCAGTTCCCAACCCCAGTCCCTCCCAGCCCATCCCAGTCCCCCATTCCCCAGTCCCTCCCAGTCCCCCAGTCCCCTCAGTCCCCCCAGTCGCTCCCAGTCCCCCCAGTTCCCAAGCCCCCAGTCCCTCCCAGTAGCCCAAATTCTCAATCCCCAGTCCCTCCCAGTCCCTCCAGTCCCCCAGTCCCTCCCAGTCCCCCAGTTCCCAACCCCCCAGTCCCTCCCAGTCCCCCAGTCCCTCCCAGTCCCCCAGTCCCCACCTCAGGGTCTCTTTGATGGCCGCTCTCAGCAGTGGCAGCGCCGCCAGCAGCTCGGGCAGGGGCGCGCCCCTCCCCCCGGGGATTCCCCCCGGGGATTCCCCCGCGGGGATTCCCCCGCGGGGATTCCCCGGGGATTCCCCGGCCGCGCGCAGCTCTCGCGCAGCGCGCGCTGCACGCCCGGGTTCCGGCCCAGCTCGAACAGCGTGAACAGCAGCGGATCGCCGTCTGGGGAGGGGGGCACGGCTGGGACCCCCAAATTCACCCCCAATTCACCCCAAATTCACCCCAAAATCCCAAAAAATCCCAAAAATCCCCAAAAATCCCGCCAAAATCCCCCCAAAATCCCCCCCATAGACCCCCCCAAACATCCCCGTAGAACAGCAGCGGGATCGCCGTCTGGGGAGGGGCACGGCTGGGACCCCCGAATTCACCCCAAATTCACCCCAAATTCACCCCAAAAATCCCCCAAAAAAATCCCAAAAAAATCCCTGCAAAAATCCCCAAAAATCCCCCAAACATCCCCCCCCAAAAATCCCCGTGAACAGCAGCGGGATCGCCGTCTGGGGGAGGGGGGGCACGGCTGGGACCCCCAAATTCACCCCAAATTCACCCCGAATTCACCCCAAAAATCCCAAAAAATCCCCCAAAAAATCCCAAAAATCCCGCCAAAATCCCCCCAAAAATCCCCCCCCATAGACCCCCCCAAACATTCCCCGTGAACAGCAGCGGGATCGCCGTCTGGGGAGGGGGGCACGGCTGGGACCCCAAATTCACCCCAAAAATCCCAAAACAAATCCCCCAAAAAATCCCAAAAAAATCCCCACAAAAATCCCCCAAAATCCCCCAAAATCCCCCATAGACCCCCCAAAAATCCTCGTGAACAGCAGCGGGATCGCCGTCTGGGGAGGGGGGCACGGCTGGGACCCCCAAAAACCCCAAATTCACCCCGAATTCACCCCAAAAATCCCCAAAATCCCCCAAAAAAACCCCAAAAAACCTCAAAAATCCCCAAAATTCACCCCAAACCCCCCCAAATCCCCCAAAATTCCCAAAAATCCCAAAAAATCCCCGCCCCAAAAATCCCCAAAATCCCCCAAAATATCCCGAAATCCCTCCAAAATCCCCCAAAAATCCCGAAATCTCTCCAAAAATCCCCCAAAAAATCCCCCCAAAAATCCTCCCAAAATCCCCAAAAATCCCGCCAAAAATCCCCAAACATCCCCCGTGAACAGCAGCGGGATCGCCGTCTGGGGAGGGGGGCACGGCTGGGACCCCCAAAAACCCCAAATTCACCCCGAATTCACCCCAAAATCCCCAAAAATCCCCCCAAAAAACCCCAAAAATCCCCAAAATTCACCCCAAACCCCCCAAATCCCCAAAATTCCCAAAAATCCCAAAAAATCCCCGCCCCAAAAAATCCCCAAAATCCCCCCAAAATATCCCGAAATCCCTCCAAAAATCCCCCAAAAATCCCGAAATCTCTCCAAAAATCCCCCAAAAAATCCCCAAAAATCCTCCCAAAATCCCCAAAAATCCCGCCAAAAAAATTCCCCAAACATCCCCTTGAACAGCAGCGGGATCGCCGTCTGGGAGGGGGGCACGGCTGGGACCCCCAAATTCACCCCAAATTCACCCCAAATTCACCCCAAAAATCCCCCAAAAATCCCAAAAAAATCCCCGCAAAATCCCCCAAAATCCCCCCCATAGACCCCCCAAAATCCCCGTGAACAGCAGCGGGATCGCCGTCTGGGGAGGGGGCACGGCTGGGACCCCCAAATTCACCCCAAATTCACCCCAAATTCACCCCAAAAATCCCCAAAAATCCCGCCAAAATCCCCCAAAAATCCCCCATAGACCCCCCAAACATCCCCGTGAACAGCAGCGGGATCGCCGTCTGGGGAGGGGGCACGGCTGGGACCCCTGAGTGCACCCCAAATTCACCCCAAAATCACCCCAAAAATCCCCAAAAAATTCCGCCAAAATCCCCACAAAAATCCCCCAAAAATCCCCCCAAAATCCCCATAGACCCCCCCAAACATCCCCGTGAACAGCAGCGGGATCGCCGTCTGGGAGGGGGCACGGCTAGGATCCCCCAAATTCACCCAAATTCACCCCAAAAATCCAAAAAAAATCCCAAAAATCCCCCAAAAATCCCCCCAAAAATCCCCCCAAAAAACCCCAAAAATCCCCAAAATTCACCCCCAAACCCCCCAAATCCCCCAAAAATTCCCAAAAATCCCAAAAAATCCCCGCCCCAAAAAATCCCCAAAATCCCCCCAAAATATCCCGAAATCCCTCAAAAATCCCCCAAAAAATCCCAAAAATCCTCCCAAAACCCCCAAAATCCCGCCAAAAAATCCCCCAAACATCCCCGTGAACAGCAGCGGGTCGCCGTCTGGGGAGGGGGGCACGGCTGGGACCCCCAAAAAACCCCAAATTCACCCCAAAAATCCAAAAAAAATCCCCCCAAAAATTCTCCCAAATCCCCCAAAAATCCTCCCGAAAATTACCGAAAATCCCTCCAAAATTCCCCAAAATCCCACCCAAAAACCGCAAAATCCCCCAAATTCACCCCAAAAATCCCCACAAAAACCTCCAAAATTCCCCCAAACATCCCCCGTGAACAGCAGCGGGATCGCCGTCTGGGAGGGGCACGGCTGGGACCCCCAAAAACCCCAAATTCACCCCAAAAATCCCAAAACAAATCCCCCAAAATTCTCCCAAATCCCCCAAAAACCAAAAATCCCCCAAAATCCCCGAAATTCACCCCAAAAATCCCAAAAAAATCCCCCCGAAAATCCCCCCAAATTCACCCCAAAAATAAAAAAAAATTCCCCCAGAAATTACCCAAAATGCCCCCAAAACCCAAAAATTACCCCAAATCTTCCTAAAATCTCCTCAAAATCCCCCAAAATCCCCCAACCCCCCCAAATTCCCCCTGAATCCCCCAAAATCCCCCCAAAATCTGCCCAAATCCCCCTAAATTCCCCTAAATCCCCCAAATCCCCCAAACCCCCCAAATTTTCCCCAAATTCCTCCAAATTCCCTCTCCTCAATCCCCCTGAAATCTTCCCCAAATCCTCTGCGTCCCCCAGCCCAAAATCCCCAAAATCCCCCGAAATGTCCCTCAAATCTCCCCAAAATCCCCCAAATTCTTCCCAAAATTCCTCCTAAATCCCCCAAATCCCCCTTAATCCCCCAAATCCCCCCAAACCCCTCAATCCCCCAAATCCCCCAAATCCCCCCAAATCCCCAAAATCCTCCCCAGATCTCCCCAAATCCCCCAAATCCCCCCCCAAATCCCCCCCCCAAACCACCTAAATCCCCCAAATTTTCCCCAAACCCCTTAAACCACCCCCAAATCCCCCAAACTTCCCCAAATCCCCCAAATCCCCCAAGTCCCCCTAACACCCCCTAAATCCCCCAAATCCCCCCAAAGCCCCCCAAATCCCCATAATCCCCCAAAATCGCCTCCAATCCCCCTAAACCCCCTAACCCCTAAATCCCCCCAAATCCCCCACAAATCCCCCCAATCCCCCCTGAAACTCCCCCTGAAACCTTCCCAAATCCCCCAAAATCCCCCCAATCCCCCTAAATTTCCCCAAATCTCCCCCAAAATCCCCCAAAATCCCCTCCAATCCCCCCCAAATCCCCAAATTCCCCTAAATCCCTCCAATCTCCCTAACCCCCTAAATCTCCCAAATCTCCAAACCTCCACCAAAATCCCCCAAACTCCCCCAAATCCCCCCAAATCCCCCAAATCCCCTAAATTCCCCCCAAATTTCCCCAAACCCCCCAAAACCCCCTAAATCCCCCCAAATCCCCCCAAATCCCCCAAAATCCCCCGAAATCTCCCGAAAATCTCCCCAAATCCCCCAAACTCCCCTAAACCCCCCAAAATCCCCTCAGATCCCCCAAACCCCCTCAATCCCCCCCAAATCCCCCTAAAACCCTCCAATCCCCCCTAACCTCCCCTAAATCCCCCAAATTTCCCCAAACCCCCCAAATCCCCCCCAAGCCCCCCTAACCCTCCCTAAATCCCCCAAGCCCCCCTAAACCTTCCCTAAATCTCCCCAAGTCCCCCCAAACCCCCTAATCCCCCAAATCTCCCCCAAACCCCTCAAATCCTCCCCAAATCCCCCATAAATCCCCCCAAATCCCCCAAAATCCTCCCCAAATCCCCCCAAATTTCCCCAAATCCCCCCAAACACCTTAAACCCCCAAATCCCCCCCAAATTCCCCCAAACCCCTTAAATCCCCCAAATCCCCCCTAAATCCTCCAATCCCCCTTAACCTCCCTAAATCCCCCAAATTCCTCAAATCCCCCCAAGCTCCCCCAAACCCCCTCAATCCCCCAAATCCCCCCAAATCCTCCAAACCTCCCCTAACCTCCCCAAACTCCACAAAATTTGCCCAAATCCCCCAAATCCCCTCAATCCCCCTCAATCCCCCCAAATCCCCCCCCTAAATCCCCCCCAAACTCCCCCAAACCCCTTAAACCCCCCTAAATCCCCCCAAATTCCCCTAAATCCCCCCAAATCCCCACAAATTTCCCCAAATCCCCCGCAAAATCCCTTAAACCCCCCAAATCCCCCCAAATCCCCCCAAACTCCCCCCAAACCCCTTAAACCCCCCAAATCCCCCTAAATCCCCTCCAAATCCCCCCTAATCCTCCCTAAATCCCCCCCCAAATTTCCCCAAATCCCCCCAAGCCCCCCAAACACCTTAAATCCCCCCAAATTTCCCCCAAATCCCCCCAAACTCCCTAAATCCCCCAAATTTCCCCCAACTCCCCAACCCCTAAATCCCCCAAGCCCCCCAAATCCCCCCAAACACCTTAAATCCCCCAAATCCCCCTAAATCCCCTCCAATCCCCCCTAATCCTCCCTAAATCCCCCCCAAATCCCCCCCGAAACCTTCCCAAATCCCCAATCCCCAATCTCCCTAAATTCCCCAAACCCCCAAATCCCCCAAAATCCCTCCAAATCTCCCCCAAATTTCCCAAACCCCTTAAACCACCCCCAAATCCCCCCAAACCCCTTAAACCCCCAAATCCCCCCAAACTCCCCCAAACCCCTCAATCCCCCCCCAAATCCCCCCAAACCCCTTAAACCTCCCCCAAATCCCCCAAGCCCCCCAAACCCCCAAAATCCTCTCCAAATCCCCCAAATCCCCCAAATCCCCCTAAATCCCCCAAATTTCCCCAAACCCCTTTAAACCACCCCCAAATCCCCCAAACCCCCCCAAATCCCCCCAAATCTCCCCAAATCCCCCCCCCAAACCCCTTAAACCTCCCCCCAAATTTCCCCTAAATTTCCCCCAAACCCCCTCAATCCCACCCCAAATCCCCCAAATCCCTCCAATCCCCCCAAATCCCCCCAAACCCCCAGCCCCCAGCCCCCTCACGGTGTCCACGCCGCCCGCGGTGAACTCGGTGACGTTGGCTTTGATGGAGGGCAGGGGCAGCTGCGCCTGCAGCAGCAGCTCGGCCAGGACCCTTCGGGGACCTCGGGACCCCCGGGCGCCCCCGGCAGAACTCGCGGTAAATGCGCTGGATGCTCTCGTCAGCTGCGGGAGGGGCGGCGTCGGGGGACCCCAAAATTATGGGGGGGTGATAGGATCCCTCATCCTGAACCCCCCCAATTTTGGGGTGTATCAATTTGGGGGGTACCGAGACGACCCTCACCCTGAACCCCCATTGTGATCTCCCCATCCTTGGTATCGCCCAATTTTGGGAGGGGGCGCTGAGACCCCCAGGCTGAACCCCCATTGTGACCCCCCCATCCTTGGAATCTCCCAATTTTGGGGGCGCTGAGACCCCACTCTGAGCCCCCCATTGTGAGCCCCCTCAACCTTTGGGGTGTCCCAATTTTGGGGGCGCTGAGACCCCACCCTGAGCCCCCCATTGTGACCCCCCCCATCCTTGGAATCTCCCAATTTTGGGGGGCGCTGAGACCCCCACCCTGAGCTTCCCCCCATTGTGACCCCCACCCTTGGAATCCCCCAAATTTGGGAGGGCGTTGAGAGCCCCCACCCTGAACCCCCCATTGTGAGCCCCCTCAACCTTTGGAGTGTCCCAATTTTGGGGAGGGGGCGCTGAGACTTCACCTGAACCCCCCCCCCACTGTGAGCCGCCCACCCTGTGTGTGTCCTATACGTGGAGACCCCAAAATTTGGGAGGGGTCTCACGGGGGGTCTCACATAACGTGGGGGTTTAGGGTGAGGGGGTCGCATAGTTTTGGGAGGGGTCCCTGGATTTGGGGCTCCTGGGGGTCTCTCGGTTTTGGGGGTTCCCAAGGATGGAATTGGGGGGGTAATTTGGGTGGGGGTCCCGGTAATTAGGGGAGGGGTCCCGGGAATGGAATGGGGGTCCTGTTAATTTAGGGAAGTTCCCGTTAATTCGCGGGATATTCCCGTTAATTCGGAGTTTTCCCGGTAATTTGGGGACGGGTCCCGGTAATTTGGGGAGGGTCCCAGGGAATTAGAGGGGGTCCAGGGGGTGTAATGGGGGGTCCTGTTAATTCGGGGATGTTGCCGTTAATTCGCGGGATATTCCCGTTAATTTTGGATTTTCCAGTTAACTCGGGGATGTTCCTGCTAATTTGGGGAGGGGTCTCTGTAATTTGGGTGGGGGTCCCTGTAATTTGGGAGGGTCTCGCCCTCACCGTGCTGGCAGATCGCGTCCCAGGCGCGCAGGTGGCGCCGCCAGAGCGGGGAGGAGTGGGGATGTTCCCGTTAATTCGGGGGATTTTAGGGATGTTCCCGCTAATTTGGGTGGGTGTCCCGCTAATTTGGGGAGGGGTCTCTGTAATTTGGGAGGGGTCCTGCCCTCACCGTGCTGGCAGATCGCGTCCCAGGCGCGCAGGTGGCGCCGCCAGAGCGGGGTGACATGGGGGATGTTCCTGTTAATTTGCGGTTATTCCCGTTAACTCGGGGGATGTTCCCGGTAATTTGGGAGGGGTCTCTGTAATTTGGGAGGGGTCTCCCGCCTCACCGTGCTGGAAGATCGCGTCCCAGGCGCGCAGGTGGCGCCGCCAGAGCGGGGGAGGAGTGGGGATGTTCCCGTTAATTCGGGGGATGTTCCCGTTAATTTGCGGTTATTCCCGTTAACTCGGGGGATGTTCCCGGTAATTTGGGGAGGGGTCTCCGCCCCTCACCGTGCTGGCAGATCGCGTCCCAGGCGCGCAGGTGGCGCCGCCAGAGCGGGGGTGACATGGGGGATGTTCCCGTTAATTTTGGATTTTCCTGTTAACTCGGGGATGTTCCCGCTAATTTGAGGAGGGGTCTCTGTAATTTGGGAGGGGTCTCCCCCTCACCGTGCTGGAATATCGCGTACCAGGCGCGCAGGTGGCGCCGCCAGAGCGGGGGTGACATGGGGATGTTCCCGTTAATTCTCGGGATATTCCCGTTAACTCGGGGGATGTTCCCGGTAATTTGGGGAGGGTCTCTGTAATTTGGGAGGGGTCTCCCCCCCTCACCGTGCTGGCAGATCGCGTCCCAGGCGCGCAGGTGGCGCCGCCAGAGCGGGGGTGACATGGGAGGGGTCCCGTTAATTCGGGGGATTTTAGGATGTTCCCTTTAATTTGGGGAGGGGTCTCGGGAATTAGAGGGGGTCCCTGAGGTGGAAATGAGGGAGGGTCTCGGTAATTTGGGGGGATCCTGGGGATTTTGGTGGTGTCCCTGCTAAGTCGGGGGATGTTCCCGGTAATTTGGGTGGGTGTCCCGTTAATTTGGGGAGGGGTCTCTGTAATTTGGGGAGGGGTCTCTGTAATTTGGGAGGGGTCTCCCCCCTCACCGTGCTGGAATATCGCGTCCCAGGCGCGCAGGTGGCGCCGCCAGAGCGGGGTGACATGGGGATGTTCCCGTTAATTTGCGGTTATTCCCGTTAACTCGGGGCATGTTCCCGCTAATTTGGGGAGGGGTCCCGCTAATTTGGGGAGGGGTCTCTGTAATTTGGGGAGGGTCTCTGTAATTTGGGGAGGGGTCTCTGTAATTTGGGAGGGTCCTGCCCTCACCGTGCTGGAAGATCGCGTCCCAAGCGCGCAGGTGGCGCCGCCAGAGCGGGGGTGACATGGGGGTCCCGTTAATTTGCGGTTATTCCCGTTAACTCGGGGCATGTTCCCGCTAATTTGGGAGGGGTCTCTGTAATTTGGGAGGGTCTCTGTAATTTGGGAGGGGTCCCGCCCTCACCGTGCTGGCAGATCGCGTCTCAGGCGCGCAGGTGGCGCCGCCAGAGCGGGGAGGAGTGGGGATGTTCCCGTTAATTCTCGGGATATTCCCGTTAACTCGGGGATGTTCCCGTTAATTTGGGGTGGGGTCTCTGTAATTTGGGGAGGGGTCTCTGTAATTTGGGTGGGGGTCCCGCTAATTTGGGAGGGTCTCTAGCCCCCTCACCGTGCTGGAAGATCGCGTCCCAGGCGCGCAGGTGGCGCCGCCAGAGCGGGGGTGACATGGGGGGTCCCGTTAATTCATTTGCGGTTATTCCCGTTAACTCGGGGGATGTTCCCGGTAATTTGGGTGGGGGTCTCTGTAATTTGGGAGGGGTCTCTGTAATTTGGGGAGGGGTCCCGCCCTCACCGTGCTGGAAGATCGCGTCCCAGGCGCGCAGGTGGCGCCCGCCAGAGCGGGGTGACATGAGGATGTTCCCGTTAATTCGGGGGATTTTAGGGATGTTCCCGGTAATTTGGGTGGGGGTCCCGGTAATTTGGGAGGGGTCCCCCTCACCGTGCTGGAAGATCGCGTCCCAGGCGCGCAGGTGGCGCCGCCAGAGCGGGGGTGACATGAGGGGATGTTCCCGTTAATTCGGGGGGATTTTAGGGATGTTCCCGGTAATTTGGGTGGGGGTCCCGGTAATTTGGGAGGGGTCCCCTCACCGTGCTGGAATATCGCGTCCCAGGCGCGCAGGTGGCGCCGCCAGAGCGGCGGGTGCAGCCGCAGCAGCGCGGGCGGCAGGAACAGCAGCGGCAGCGTCGTGCGCAGCATCTCCTCCAGCGCCCCCAAAAGCGCCGCGCGCCCCCCGCGCCCCCCCGGGCCCCAGCAGCCCCAGGCGCTCCCCGTACAGCGCGTAGCTGCTGGCTGGGGGAGGGGGTCAGCACCCCAAAATTTGGGTGGGGGGTCCCGTCACACCCCCATTCAATCCCCCCAATCCCCACTGTCACCACCTCCCCCCATTTACAGGGGGTCTTGGGGTCCCAACTCCCCAAATCTGCGGGTCTGGACCCCTCAGCACCCCAAATTTGGGGCTGGAGGGGGGGAAAGTCAGCACCCCAAAATTTGGGGGGGGGTCCCGTCACACCCCCCCATTCAACCCCCCCAATCCCCTGCGGGTGTCACCCCAATTATCAGGGGTGTCCTAATTTTTTTTGGGGGGGCACCAGGGGTCCTGAGGGTCCCAACCCCCCCGAAACTCAGGATCTGCACCCCAAAATTTGGGGTGGGGGGATTCTGTAGCCGCCCCCCCCCAATTCTCAGGGGTCCTGTGGGTCACAATCCCCCGAATCTCCCGGGTCTGATTCCTCAGCACCCCAAAATTTGGGGTGGGTGGTCCCTGTTATGGACCCCCAACATTTCCTGGGTGTCCCCTGCCCCCAAATTGGGGGTCCTGGGGTCCCACAGTCCCAATCCCGGGGGGTCCCGATGTCACTCCCCAAATCCGGGGGTCCTGGGGTCCCAAAGTCACCCTCACCATCCCTCGGGGGTCCCACTGCCCCAAATCCGGGGGTCCTGATGTCACCCCTCGATCCCCTGGGGGTCTCATCGCCCCAAATCCGGGGGGTCCCGGGGTCCCACCATCCCAATCTCGGGGTCCTGATGTCACCCTCAATCCCCGGGTGTTCCCCCACTCCCCCAAAACCCGGGGGTCTTGGTGTCCAGGGGGTCCCCTGCCCCAAATCCAGGGATCCTGGGGTCTCCAGTGTCACCTCTATCATCCCTCGGGGGTCCCACTGCCCCAAATCCGGGGGTCCTGGGGGTCCCGATATCACTCCCCCAAATCCGAGGGTCCCGGGGTTCCCAAAGTCACCCCTCGATCCCCTGGGGTCCCACAGTCCCAAATCCGGGGTCCCACTGTCACCCCCAATCCTGGGGTCTTCCCACTCCCAAATCCGGGGGTCTCATTGCCCCAAAACCCGGGGGTCCCAATGTCACTCCCTAAACTGGGGGGTCCCCAACCCCAAATCCGGGGGTCCTGGGGGTCCCACCATCCCAATCCCATGGGTCCCAATGTCACCCTCGACTCCTGGGGGCCCCTGCACTCCCCAAATCCGGGGGTCTGGGGGTCCCAAAGTCACCCCCACCATCCCCTGGGGGTCCCACCGCCCCAAACTGGGGGGTCCTGGGGGTCCCAATGTCATTCCCCAAATCCGAGGTCCCCCACTGCCCAAATCCGGGGGTCTTATTATCCCAAATCCAGGAATCCTGGGGTCCCTACTCCCAAATCCGGGGGTCCCCATTATCCCAAATCTGGGGGTCCTGGGATCTAACTGCCCCCAAACGCGGGGTCCCATCACCCCAAATCCGGGGGTCCTGGGGGTCCCACTGCTCAAATCCGGGGATCCCGGGGTCCCACTGCCCCAAATCCGGGATCCCGAGGGTCCCACCATCCCAATCCTGGGGGTCCTGGGGGTCCCCCTGCCCCAAATCCAGGATCTCGGGGTCTCCCAGTGTCACCCTCACCATCCCTCGGGGGTCCCACTGCCCCAAATTCAGGAATCCTGGGGTCCCCATGTCACTCCCCAAATCCTCGAGGGTCCTGGGTTCCCAATGTCACCCCTCGATTCCCTGGGGGTCCCACAGTCCCAAATCCGGGGTCCCACTGTCACCCCCAATCCTGGGGGTCTTCCCACTCCCCAAACTGGGGGTCTCATTGCCCCAAAACCCGGGGTCCTAATGTCACTCCCTAAACTGGGGGGTCCCCAACCCCAAACTGGGGGGTCCTGGGGGTCCTAATTATCCCAATCTCGGGGATCCCAATGTCACCCTCGACTCCCGGGGGTCCCCCACTCCCCAAATCCGGGGTCCTGGGGTCCCAAAGTCACCCCCACCATCCCCTGGGGGTCCCACTGCCCCAAATCCGGGATCCCGGGCTCCCCATTCCCAAACTGGGGTCTCATTATCCCAAATCCAGGATCCCGGGGTCCCCATTCCCCAAACCCGGGGGTCCCTGGGGTCCTACTATCCCAATCCTGGGGGTCCTGGGGTCCCCTGCCCCAAATCCAGGATCTCGGGGTCTCCCAGTGTCACTCTCACCATCCCTCGGGGGTCCCACTGCCCCAAATCCGGGATCCCGGGGTCCCCATTCCCCAAACCCGGGGGTCGCGGGGTCTGACGCACCTCGAGGGTCCCCAAAGCCACCCCCACCATCCCCTGGGGTCCCACCGCCCAAATCCGGGGATCCCGGGGTCCCATTGTCACCCCTCCCCAAATCCGGGGGTCCCACCATCCGAAATCCGGGATCCCGGGGTCCCTATTCCCCAAACTGGGGGTCCCTGGGGGTCCTACCATCCTAATCCTGGGGGTCCCGGGGGTCCCCCTGCCCCAAATCCAGGATCTCGGGGTCTCCCAGTGTCACCCTCACCATCCCTCGGGGGTCCCACTGCCCCAAATCCAGGAATCCCGGGGGTCCCCATTCCCCAAATCCGGGATCCCGAGGGTCCCACCATCCCAATCCCGGGGGTCCCAATGTCACCCCCCAAACCCGGGGGTCCCATCATCCCAAATCCGGGATCCCGGGGGTCCCCATTCCCCAAACCCGGGGGGTCGCGGGGGTCGCGGGGGTCGCACGCACCCTCGAGGGTGAAGCGGAAGAGCAGCGGGTGGGGGTCGAGGGTCATGCCCCCTGGCGCGCTCCCGCGCGCGCCTCCCCGCAGGGACGCGGCGAAGTCGCGCGCGACCGCGTCCAGCAGCGGCAGGAAGCGGCGAGCGCCGGCGGGCGAGAGCACGGCGCGGTTCAGGGCCAGGCGCTCCGAGCGCCACGCGGGGCCGTTCCTGGCGCCCCAAATATCCCAAAATCACCCCGAAAATATCCCGAAAAATATCCCGAAAATATCCCCAAAATTACAGCAAAAATATCCCAAAAATCACCCCAAAAATAACACCCCAAACGGGCACAGCACGGCGCGGTTCAGCGCCAGGCGCTCCGAGCGCCACGCGGGGCCGTTCCTGGAACCCCCAATATCCCAAAAATATCCCGAAAATATCCCCAAAATATCCCGAAAATATCCCGAAAATATCCCAAAAATATCCCAGAAATCACCCCAAAATAACACCCCAAAAACGGGCTCAGCACGGCGCGGTTCAGCGCCAGGCGCCCGAGCGCCACGCGGGCCGTTCCTGGCGCCCCAAATATCCCCAAAAATCACCCCCGAAAATATCCCGAAAATATCCCGAAAATATCCCCAAAATTACAGCAAAAATACCCCAAAAATCACCCCAAAAATAACACCCCAAACGGGCACAGCAGGGCGCGGTTCAGCGCCAGGCGCCCGAAGCGCCACGCGGGGCCGTTCCTGGAACCCTGAATTAACCCAAAATATCCCCTGAAAATATCCCCAAAATATCCCCAAAATTACAGCAAAAATACCCCAGAAATCACCCCAAAAATAACACCCCAAACGGGCTCAGCAGGGCGGGTTCGGCGCCAGGCGCTCCGAGCGCCACGCGGGGCCGTTCCTGCAGCCCCAAACATCCCAAAAATATCCCGAAAATTACCGCAAAATATCCCGAAAATATCCCCAAAATTACAGCAAAATACTCCCAGAAATCACCCCAAAAATAACACCCCAAACGGGCTCAGCAGGGCGGGTTCGGCGCTAGGCGCTCACAGCGCCACGCGGGCCGTTCCTGGAACCCCAAATATCCCAAAAATATCCTGAAAATATCCCCAAAATATCCCCAAAATATCCCCAAAAATATCCCCAAAATTACAGCAAAAATATCCCAAAATCACCCAGAGATAACCCAAAAATTACTGCAAAAATCACCTCAAAACGCCCCCAAAATCACCCCAAAACACCCTAGAAATCACCCAAAAACCCCAAAATCACCCACAAACACTCCAAAAATCACCCCAAAACAACCCAAAAATCAGTGAAACAATCACCGCAAATCACTCCAAAAATCACCCCAAAATATCCCAAAAATCACTCAAAATCACCCAAAAATCACCCCAAAACGTCCCAAAATATGCCAAAAATAATCCCAAAATATCCCAAAACTTACCGCAAAATATCCCAAAAATTCCTGCAAAAATCACCCCAAAATATCCCAAAAATCATCCACCAACGCCCCAGAAATCAGCCCAAAACAACCTAAAAATCAGCGAAAAAATCGCCCAAAATTCCCCCCCAAATCCCCCAAAATATCCCAAAAATCACCCCAAAACCACCCCAAAATATCCCAAAAATCACCCATCAACACCCCAAAAATCAGCCCAAAAATCACCCCAAAACAGCCCAAAAATATCCCAAAAATAACCCCAAAATATCCCAAAAATTACAGCAAAAATCACCCCAAAATCACCCCAAAACCCCCAAATCACCCCGAGAATCACCCAAAAATCAGCCCAAAATCACCCCAAAATAATCTAAAAAATCAGCCCAAAATTCAGCTCAAAATATCCCAAAAATCACCCCAAAATACCCAAAAATCACCTCAAAATATTCCAAAAAATCTGCCCAAAAATCTGCCCAAAAAACCCACAAAAATCACCCCAATCTTATCCCAAAAATCACCATAAATATCCCAAAAATCACCCCGAATCACCCCGAAAATCACAAAAAATACACCCAAAATCACCCCAAAACAATCCAAAAATCAGCCCAAAATTCAGCTCAAAGTGCCCCAAAAATCACCCCAAATACCCAAAATCACCCCAAAATATCCCAAAAATCTGCCCAAAATACCCAAAAATCACCTCAAAATATTCCAAAAATCTGCCCAAAAATCTGCCCAAAAACCCACAAAAATCACCCCAAAATATCCCAAAAATCAGCCCCGAATCACCCCGAAAATCACCAAAAAACCCCCAAAATCACCCCAAAACAATCCAAAAATCAGTCCAAAATTCAGCTCAAAGTGCCCCAAAATCACCCCCAAATACCCAAAAATCTGCTCAAAAACCCTACAAAATCACCCCGAAATATCCCAAAATCACCGCAAAATATCCCAAAAAATCACCCCAAAACAGCCCAAAAATATCTCAAAAATAACCCCAAAATATTCCAAAAACCCCCAAAATATCCAAACATCACCCCAAAATATCCCAAAAATCAGCCCAAAAATCACACCAAAGTCACCCCAAAATATCCCAATAATCTCCCACAAACACCCCAAAAATCAGCCCAAAACAACCTAAAAATCAGGGGAAAATCACCCCAAAATACCCGCAAATTCATCCAAAATACCCCAAAATCACCCCAAAACAGCCCAAAAATATCCCAAAAATAACCCCAAAATATCCCAAAAATTACAGCAAAAATCACCCCAAAATCAACCCAAAATTCACCCCAAAATCACCCCAAAACCCCCAAATCACCCCGAAAATCACCCAAAAAAACCCCAAAATCACCCCAAAACAATCAAAAAATCAGCCCAAAATTCAGCTCAAAATATCCCAAAAATCACCCCAAAATATCCCAAAAATCACCTCAAAATATTCCAAAAAATCTGCCCAAAAAACCCACAAAAATCACCCCAAAATATCCCAAAAATCGCCCAAAATAGCCCCAGACCGGGGTCACGTGGGGTCAGGGACAGGCCGGGTCCGCTCCCAGTTCTGCCCCGTTTCTGCATCCCAGTATTCCCAGTATATCCCAGTATTCCCAGTATTCCCAGTATATCCCAGTATATCCCAGTATTCCCGGTATTCCCAGTATTCCCCAGTATATCCCAGTGCTTATCCCAGTATTCCCAGTATATCCCAGTATTCCCAGTATATCCAAGTATTCCCAATATTCCCAGTATATCCCAGTATTCCCAGTATATCCCAGTATTCCCAGTATTCCCAGTATATCCCAGTATTCCCAGTATATCCAAGTATTCCCAATATTCCCAGTATATCCCAGTATTCCCAGTATTCCCCAGTATATCCCAGTGCCCCATCCCAGTATTCCCAGTATTTCCCAATATTCCCAGTACATCCCAGTATATCCCAGTATTTCCAGTATATCCCAATATTGCCAGTATATGCCAGTGCCCCATCCCAGTATTCCAAGAATTCCCAGTATTCCCAGTATTCCACAGCATATCCCAGTGCTCCCAGTGACCCATCCCAGTACACCCCAGTACATCCCAGTACATCCCAGTATGACTCACAGCAGGAACAGCCCATGGCGCTGCCCGCGCAGGCTCCTGGTTCTCATCCCAGTACATCCCAGTACATCCCAGTACACCCCAGTACATCCCAGTACATCCCAGTACATCCCAGTACATCCCAGTATAACTCACAGCAGGAAGAGCCCTGCAGCGCTGCCCGCGCAGGCTCCTGATTCCCATCCCAGTACATCCCAGTACATCCCAGTACATCCCAGTACATCCCAGTATCCCCTGTAAATCCCAGTATAACTCACAGCAGGAACAGCCCGTAGCGCTGCCCGCGCAGGCTCCTGGTTCCCATCCCAGTACACCCCAGTATCCCCAGTAAATCCCAGTATAACTCACAGCAGGAAGAGCCCGCAGCGCTGCCCGCGCAGGCTCCTGATTCCCATCCCAGTACATCCCAGTACATCCCAGTATCCCCAGTACACCCCAGTATAACTCACAGCAGGAAGAGCCCGTAGCGCTGCCCGCGCAGGCTCCTGGTTCCCATCCCAGTACATCCCAGTACACCCCAGTACATCCCAGTATCCCCAGTATAACTCACAGCAGGAAGAGCCCGCAGCGCTGGCCCCGCAGGCTCCTGGTTCCCATCCCAGTACATCCCAGTACACCCCAGTACATCCCAGTATCCCCAGTATAACTCACAGCAGGAAGAGCCCGCAGCGCTGCCCGCGCGAGGCTCCTGGTTCCCATCCCAGTACATCCCAGTATCCCCAGTATCCCCAGTATAACTTTCCACAGCAGGAAGAGCCCGCAGCGCTGCCCGCAGGCTCCTGGTTCCCATCCCAGTACACCCCAGTACACCCCAGTACATCCCAGTACATCCCAGTATAACTCACAGCAGGAACAGCCCGTAGCGCTGCCCCCGCAGGCTCCTGGTTCCCATCCCAGTACATCCCAGTACATCCCAGTACATCCCAGTATCCCCAGTTACTCACAGCAGGAAGAGCCCGTAGCTGCCCGCGCAGGCTCCTGGTTCCCATCCCAGTACACCCCAGTACATCCCAGTATCCCCTGTAAATCCCAGTATAACTCACAGCAGGAACAGCCCGCAGCGCTGCCCCTGCAGGCTCCTGGTTCCCATCCCAGTACATCCCAGTACATCCCAGTATCACCTGTAAATCCCAGTATAACTCACAGCAGGAACAGCCCGCGGCGCTGCCCGCGCAGGCTCCTGGTTCCCATCCCAGTACACCCCAGTATCCCCAGTATCCCCAGTTACTCACAGCAGGAAGAGCCCGCAGCGCTGCCCGCGCAGGCTCCTGGTTCCCATCCCAGTACATCCCAGTACATCCCAGTATCCCCAGTTACTCACAGCAGGAAGAGCCCGCAGCGCTGCCCGCGCAGGCTCCTGGTTCCCATCCCAGTACACCCCAGTACATCCCAGTAAATCCCAGTATAACTCACAGCAGGAAGAGCCCGCAGCGCTGCCCGCAGGCTCCTGGTTCCCATCCCAGTACACCCCAGTACATCCCAGTACATCCCAGTACATCCCAGTATCCCCAGTTACTCACAGCAGGAACAGCCCGCAGCGCTGCCCCGCAGGCTCCTGGTTCCCATCCCAGTACACCCCAGTACATCCCAGTACATACCAGTATAACTCACAGCAGGAACAGCCCGCAGCGCTGCCCGCGCAGGCTCCTGGTTCCCATCCCAGTACACCCCAGTACATCCCAGTACATCCCAGTATAACTCACAGCAGGAACAGCCCGCAGCGCTGCCCCGCAGGCTCCTGGTTCCCATCCCAGTACACCCCAGTACATCCCAGTACATCCCAGTACATCCCAGTACATCCCAGTACATCCCAGTTACTCACAGCAGGAAGAGCCCGCAGCGCTGCCCCGCAGGCTCCTGATTCCCATCCCAGTACACCCCAGTACATCCCAGTACATCCCAGTACATCCCAGTATCCCCAGTATAACTCACAGCAGGAATAGCCCGCGAGCGCTGCCCGCGCAGGCCCCTGGTTCCCATCCCAGTACATCCCAGTATCCCCAGTATCCCCAGTATAACTCACAGCAGGAAGAGCCCGCAGCGCTGCCCGCAGGCTCCTGGTTCCCATCCCAGTACATCCCAGTACACCCCAGTACATCCCAGTATCCCCAGTATCCCCAGTTACTCACAGCAGGAAGAGCCCGCTAGCGCTGCCCGCGCAGGCTCCTGGTTCCCATCCCAGTACATCCCAGTATCCCCAGTATCCCCAGTATAACTCACAGCAGGAAGAGCCCGCAGCGCTGCCCCGCAGGCTCCTGGGTTCCCATCCCAGTACATCCCAGTACACCCCAGTATCCCCAGTATCCCCAGTTACTCACAGCAGGAAGAGCCCGCGAGCGCTGCCCGCGCAGGCTCCTGGTTCCCATCCCAGTACATCCCAGTATCCCCAGTATCCCCAGTATAACTCACAGCAGGAAGAGCCCGCAGCGCTGCCCGCAGGCTCCTGGTTCCCATCCCAGTACATCCCAGTACACCCCAGTACATCCCAGTATCCCCAGTATCCCCAGTTACTCACAGCAGGAAGAGCCCGCAGCGCTGCCCGCGCAGGCTCCTGGTTCCCATCCCAGTACATCCCAGTATCCCCAGTATCCCCAGTATAACTCACAGCAGGAAGAGCCCGCAGCGCTGCCCCCGCAGGCTCCTGGTTCCCATCCCAGTACATCCCAGTACATCCCAGTTTCCCCAGTATAACTCACAGCAGGAACAGCCCGCAGCGCTGCCCCGCAGGCTCCTGGTTCCCATCCCAGTACACCCCAGTACATCCCAGTACATCCCAGTACATCCCAGTATAACTCACAGCAGGAAGAGCCCGCAGCGCTGCCCGCGCAGGCTCCTGGTTCCCATCCCAGTACACCCCAGTACATCCCAGTACATCCCAGTATAACTCACAGCAGGAAGAGCCCGCAGCGCTGCCCGCGCAGGCGCCGGTGCGCGCTCCAGGCCGCGATCCCCATGCGCCGCGGGAACGGCCCCTCCGCCCGCAGCAGCTGCGCCGCGTCCCGCGGGAGCAGCACGTTCACGCAGTCCAGCGAGCCCACGGCGTCCCTGCGCCCCGGAACAGCGTCAGGGGGACCCCGAAACCGGGTCAGGGGGACCCCGAAACCGGCACCCCGAAACCGGGTCAGGGGGACCCCGAAACCGGGTCAGGGGACCCCGAAACCGGCACCCCGAAACCGGCACCCCGAAATTGGGTCAGGGGAACCCCGAAACCGGGTCAGGGGAACCCCGAAACCGGCACCCCGAAACCGGGTCAGGGGAACCCCGAAACCGGGTCAGGGGACCCCGAAACCGGGTCAGAGGGACCCCGAAACCGGCACCCCGAAACCGGGTCAGGGGGACCCCAAAAACGGCACCCCGAAACCGGGTCAGGGGACCCCGAAACCGGGTCAGGGGACCCCGAAACCGGCACCCCGAAACCGGCACCCCGAAACCGGGGGGTCAGGGGGAGCCCGAAAACGGGACCCCAAAACGGCACCCCGAAACCGAGGAGTCAATGGGAACCCCAAAACGGTACTTCAAAAGGGGGGCGTCAAGGGGAACCCCAAAAACGGGACCCCGAAACCGAGGGTCAGGGGGAACCCCGAAATCCGGGTCTGAACAAATCACCCTGATCCAGGATCCCACCGCGTCCCTGCGCCCCGAACCGGGGGTCAGGGGAACCCCGAAAACGGCACCCCAAAAACGGCACCCCGAAATCTGGGGGTCAATGGAAACCCCAAAAACGGCACCCCAAAAACGGCACCTCGAAATCGGGGGGTCAGTGGGAAGCCCAAACACTGCACCCCAAAAACGAGGGGTCAGGGGCAACTTAAAAACGGCACCCCGAAATCGGGGGTCAGGGGGAACCCCGAAATCGGAACCCCAAAACGGCACCCCAGAAACGGGGGAGTCAGTGGGAACCCCGAAATCGACACCCCGAAATCGGGGGGTCAATGGGAACCCCAAAAACTGCACCCCGAAACCGGGGAAGGGGGTCAGTGGGAGATTTTGGGGTCCCTGTCTCACCTGTCCCGGACCCCCGCATATTTTGGGGTCCCCCTCACCTTTACACGGGTCCCAGGAGATTTTGGGGTCCCCCCGGTGTCCCCCGCACATTTTGGGGTGCCCCTCACCTGTAGACCGGCCCCAGCCGGCGGAACCCGCCCGGAATCACCTGTCCCGCACCCCAGGATATTTTGGGGTGCCCCGGAGATTTTGGGGTGCCCCTCACCTGTAGACGGGCCCCAGCACATTTTGGGGTGCCTGTCTCACCTGTACCTGCCCCCCGGAGGTTTTGGGGTGCCTGTCTCACCTGTAGACCGGCCCCAGCAGATTTTGGGGTGCCCCTCACCTGTAGACGGGCCCCAGCCGGCGGAACCCGCCCGGAATCACCTGTGCCCCAACCCAGGATATTTTGGGGTCCCTGTCCCGCACCCCAGGATATTTTGGGGTGCCCCGAAATTTTGGGGTGCCCCTCACCTGTAGACCGGCCCCAGCCGGCGGAACCCGCCCGGAATCACCTGTGCCCCAACCCAGGATATTTTGGGGTCCCTGTCCCGCACCCCAGGATATTTTGGGGTGCCCCGAAATTACAGGGTGCCCCTCACCTGTAGACCGGCCCCAGCCGGCGGAACCCCGGAATCACCTGTGCCCCAACCCAGGATATTTTGGGGTACCTGTCCCACACCCCAGGAGATTTTGGGGTACCTGTCCCGCACCCCAGGATATTTTGGGGTCCCCAGCAGATTTTGGGGTGCCCTCACCTGTAGACCGGCCCCAGCCGGCGGAACCCGCCCGGAATCACCTGTCCCGCACCCCAGGATATTTTGGGGTACCTGTCCCGCACCCCAGGATATTTTGGGGTCCCCCAGCAGATTTTGGGGTGCCCTCACCTGTAGACCGGCCCCAGCCGGCGGAACCCCTGGAATCACCTGTGCCCCACCCCAGGATATTTTGGGGTCCCTGTCCCGCACCCCAGGATATTTTGGGGTACCTGTCCCGCACCCCAGGAAATTTTGGGGTGCCCCGCACATTTGGGGTGCCCTCACCTGTAGACCGGCCCCAGCCGGCGGAACGCCGCCTCCGTGCGCCGGTGGAAGTCCTGCAGCGCCCCGCGGCCCCAGAGCCGCGCCAGGTTCAGCCACCGGCCCCGCCCGGCGCGCGGCATCGCCTCGAACGGCAGCGGCGCCCCGAAACCGGGGGCCCCCGAAACCGGGGGCCCTGAAACCGGGGGCCCCAAAGCCGACCCCAAAATCGGGGAGCCCCCGAACCGATCCCAAAATCGGGGGAGGTCCCTGAGCTCAGAGCCCGCCGAGACCCCCGAGCGCAGACCCCAAAACTTCTCACAGGGACCCCAAAACTGGGGGAGCCCCCGAGCCGACCCCAAAAACGGGGAGCCCCCCAAAACCGGGGGAGCCCCAAAACCGGGAGAACCCCCCCGAGCTCAGCGCCCACAGAGACCCCCGAGCCCAGATCCCAAAATTGCTCCCAGGGACCCCCCGAACTGGGGGAGCCCCCCGAACGTACCCCAAAATCGGGGAGCCCCCTGAGCTCAGACCCCGCCGAGACCCCCGAGCCCAGACCCCAAAACTTCTCACAGGGACCCCAAAACTGCTCCCAGGGACCCCAAATCCGGGGGAGCCCCCGAGCCCAGCGCCCACCGAGCCCCCGACCCCAGACCCAGCGCGGGCGCCCATGGCTGCCGGGACCCCAAAACCGCGAGCCGAGACCCCAAAATCCCCGCTCGGGACCCCAAAACCGCCCCTAGAGACCCCAAAACTGCTCACAGGGGATCTCAAAACTGCTCACAGGGACCCCAAAACTGCGACGCGGGATCCCAAAACTGCCCCTCAGGACCCCAAAATTGCTCACAGGGACCCCAAAAACGCTCACAGGGACCCCAAAACTGCCACGCGGGACCCCAAAACTGCCCCTAGAAACCCCAAAACCGCCCCTAGAGACCCCAAAACCGCGAACCGGGACCCCAAAACTGCCACGCGGGATCCCAAAACTGCCACGCGGGATCCCAAAACTGCCCTCGGGACCCCAAAATTGCTCACAGGGACCCCAAAACCGCGAGTCGAGACCCCAAAACCGCGAACCGGGACCCCAAAACTTCCACGCGGGACTCCAAAATCTCCGCTCAGGACCCCAAAACCGCTTCCCG
>JAKWBO010000856.1:0-25038 GCA_034336685.1 Luscinia luscinia
TATCCATCCATCCATCATCCTTCTATCCATCCATCCATCCATCATCCATCTATTCATCCATCATCCATCCATCCATCCATCCATCATCCATCCATCCATCCATCTATCCATCCATCTATCATCCATCTATCATCCATCTATCCATCTATCCATCCATCATCCATCCATCATCCATCCATCCGTCTATCCATCTCATCTCATCCATCTATCCATCATCCATCCATCCATCCATCATCCATCATCCATCCATCATCCATCCATCATCCATCCATCCATCATCCATCATCCATCCATCATCCATCCATCATCCATCCATCATCCATCCATCCATCATCCATCCATCATCCATCATCCATCCATCCATCCATCCATCCATCCATCATCCATCCATCCATCCATCCAATCATCCATCCATCCATCATCCATCCATCCATCATCCATCCATCATCCATCCATCATCCATCCATCATCCATCATCCATCCATCCATCTCATCCATCCATCATCCATCCGCCATCCATCCATCCATCCATCCATCCATCCATCCATCATCCATCCATCATCCATCCATCCATCCATCCATCCATCCATCCATCCATCATCCATCCATCCATCCATCCATCCATCATCCATCCATCCATCCATCCATCCATCCATCATCCATCCATCCATCCATCCATCCATCATCCATCCATCATCCATCCATCCATCAATCCATCTCATCCATCCATCATCCATCATCCATCCATCCATCCATCCATCCATCATCCATCCATCCATCCATCCATCATCCATCCATCATCCATCCATCCATCATCCATCCATCATCCATCCATCATCCATCCATCCATCCATCCATCCATCCATCATCCATCCATCATCCATCCAATCCATCATCCATCCATCATCCATCCATCATTCATCCATCCATCCATCCATCTATCTCATCTATCCATCCATCATCTATCATCCATCTATCATCTATCTATCATCCATCCATCCATCTCATCCATCCATCTCATCTCTCTATCTATCATCTATCATCCATCCATCTATCCATCTCATCTATCCATCTATCTATCTATCTATCCATCCATCTATCTATCATCTATCATTCATCTATCATCTCATCCATCCATCCATCTATCTATCTATCATTCATCCATCATCTATCTATCCATCATCCATCCATCATCCATCCATCATCCATCCATCTATCTATCTATCCATCCATCCATCTATCCATCCATCCATCTATCATCCATCATCCATCCATCATCCATCTATCATCCATCCATCCATCCATCCATCCATCCATCCATCTCTCCATCTATCATCTATCTATCCATCTATCCATCTATCCATTCATCCATCCATCCATCTATCTATCATCCATCTATCCATCTCATCTATCTATCCATCTATCTCATCCATCCATCCATCATCCATCCCTCTCCATCCATCCATCTATCATTCATCTATCATCCATCCATCATCTATCCATTCATCCATCTATCCATCCATCTATCTATCTCTCATCCATCATTCATCCATTCATCCATCTCATCTATCTATCTCATCCATCCATCATCTCATCATCCATCTATCATCCATCTATACCATCCATCTATCCATCCTCTCTATCTATCATTCATCCATCCATCTCATCCATCCATCCATCTATCTCATCCATCTATCATCCATCATCCATCCATCCATCTATCTATCCATCCATCTATCTATCCATCTCATTCATCTATCATCATCCATCTATCATTCATCTATCATCCATCCATCATCCATCCATCCATCATCCATCATCCATCCATCCATCCATCCATCCATCCATCCATCCATCCATCCATCCATCCATCCATCCATCATCCATCATCCATCATCCATCCATCCATCCATCCATCCATCCCTCCCTGAGGGTGCTGTGGTGGTGCTGGGGAGGGCCTGGGGACCAGAGGGTGTCACATTCTGGGTGTGGTGCAGGACAAGGCCCCTGGAAGGTTCCTTTAGTGACTTGTGTGGCTGGAGAGTGTGTGTAACTTTGGTGATGGAGTGGGATGGGGTCCCTGGGGATCCCACACTCTGGAGCTGGATGGGATCCTGAAGGTGCAGGATGGATCCCTGAGAGGTGCAGGATGGATCCCTGGATGATCCCACACTCCAGAGCTGCTGTGGCTGGCCCTCAAATCCCCACCTTCCTTTGGATTTAGGGGAAGCACAAGCAAATGCAAAAAGAAAGGAAATGTCTGGAAAGGAGCCCCAGGGCTCCACTCCTCCCGCGGCCTGGGGGTGATCCCAGATCCTGGCAGGGATCCCAATATCCCGGGAGTGATCCCAGGAGTGATCCCCCATCCTCAGAATGATCCCAGGAATGATCCCCCATCCCGGGAGTGATCCCAGGAGTGATCCCAACATCCAGGGAGTGATCCCCCATCCCAGGAATGATCCCAGGAGCGATCCCCCATCCCAGGAGCGAACCCCCATCCCGGCATTTCTCCTCCCTGCTCTGCCCGCGGGATATTCCAGGGCTTGGTCCTCATAAATCCCCGAGAACGGGCGGGAAGCCTTTTGGGAAACTCCTTGATTTCCGAGGCTTCTGAGGAGGAGAATTGATTCGGGGCCGACTGCCGGGGCGCCTCGGGGCGGGGTGAATTCCCTGAATTCTCTCTCCCACCCAGACTCCCTGCGGCTGCATCCCGGCAGGATGAGGGCGGCGGAGCTCCTGGCGCTGTGTCTGCCAGGTGAGTGACCCCGCCCAGTGTCCCCGCCCAGTGTCCTCGCCCAGTGACCTCGCCCAGGTGTCCCAAAATATCATTTTACATCCCTAGACCTAAATTTTGGGTCCCAAATCTTCACTTTTGAGACCCAAAGCTCTGATTCTGTGACTGAAAACTTCATTTTGTTTGTGCTACAAACCCTCATTTCTAAGTCCCAGACGCCCTTTTTGAGGTCTAAAGGTTCATCCTAATGCCCAAAAGTTCATTTTTAAGGCCCAAAGTTCGGTTTTGAGAGTCCAAAGCCTCCGATTTAGTGGCCAAAGTTTTGTTTATAAACCCAAATACTCAATTTTTTTGGCCCCAAGCCTCATTTTGGGGCACCAAAGCCTCCAAAAATCAATTTTTAAGGCACAAAGTGTTAATTTTCTACCAGAGCATCGTTTGAGGGATGATCAGGAGGTGCCATTATTCCCAGTGATTGTTGTTATTCCCCAAAATTCCCCCAAAATCCCACTTCGAGCTCATCTTTAGGCTTTGAGCTGGGGCCACGAGGCCCCGAGTGAGTCCCTCCTGCCGTGGGGACACGGAGGTGGCACAAAACCGGGACAAAATCCAGGAAAATGAGGTTTATAACCCCAAGGGGGGGCTGGCAGAGGCGGGAGGAAACGAGCAGTTAGGGGACGGGGCCAGAGCCAGGAAATTTTGGGTGAAACCGGCTCCACACAAAGGCTGGAGGACACATGGAAAATGTTAGAGGGGCGAGGGGAGGGGGCAGAGCCTCAAACCGCCCAAATCCCCGAACCCCCGAACCCCCGAACTCCGAACCCCGGAGCCCCCAGCCCAGGGGTGCTCCTGCCTCGGGGGCACAGAGGATGCAGCGTGTGCTCCCCCCGAATTCCCATCCCTTCAACTCCTCCACGCCGGGTTTGGAGCCTTTCCCCAGATCCACGGCAGGATGGGGATCCAGGGACTCGGGGGGGATGGAATCCTCTGGGATCATCCCTGGGATCACCTGGATGCTGCAGGGATCACCAGCTGGGGCTGATCCTGCATCCCTGAGCACCCCAGGTCCTTTTCCCACCCTGCTGGGGACAGGGCTGGGACTGGGGGTGGTGGGAGCAGGAAATCCCAAATCCCGGGTTTGGGGTGTCTGTGGGAACCCAGCCTGAGGTGTCTGTGGGAACCTCAAATCCCAGTTTGGGGTGTCAATGGGAATCCCAAATCCCAGTCTGGGGTGTTCATGGGAACCCCAGACCCCGGTTTGGGGTGTCCATGGGAATCCCAAATCCCGGTTCGGGGTGTCTGTGGAATCCCAAATCCGGTTTGGGGTGTCCATGGAATGCCAAATCCCGGTTTGGGGTGTCCATGGGAATCCCAAATCCCGGTTTGGGGTGTCTGTGGGAATGCTGGATCCAGGTTCGGGGTGTCCGTGGGAATCCCAAACCCCGGTTTGGGGTGTCCGTGGGAATCCCAAACCCCGGTTCGGGGTCTCTGTGGGAATCCCAAATCCCGGTTCGGGGTCTCTGTGGGAATCCCAAATCCCGGTTCGGGGTCTCTGTGGGAATCCCAAATCCCGGTTCGGGGTGTCCGTGGGAATCCCAAATCCCGGTTCGGGGTCTCTGTGCAGCCCCAGACCCCGGGTTTGGTGTCCCCGCCCCCGCCCATGCCCTCCCTGCCCCGCAGCGCTCCTGGTGCAGGGACAGTTCAGCCGGTTCGAGGGCATCACCTACCCCGAGCCAGCCCAGTACTCCCAGTACGACCAGCAGGCAGGTGAGCCTCAGCCCGGGCTGGACCTGCCCGGATTCCCCCGTGCTCCCTCCCCTTCCTCCCGCCCGGAATCCCAACCTTCCCTTCTCCTCCCTCCGCTCTCACTGCAGGTCCTCACTGAGCCTTTAGCCAACGCTGTATTAAACCTTTATCCAGTTACTTATTAAACCTTTACCGATGCTTTATTAAACCTTTATCCAGTTATTTGTTAAACCTTTACCAATGCTTTATTAAACCTTTATCCAGTTATTTGTTAAACCTTTACCAATGCTTTATTAAACCTTTATCCAGTTATTTGTTAAACCTTTATCCAAGTCTTAATTAAACCTTTATCCTGTTACTTATTAAACCTTTATCCAATTGTTTTTTGAACCTTTACTAATCCCAAATCCCCCCCTGGTGGGAAGTGGCCCAGGCTCATCCCTGGAGTGCCTGGGGGGAGTTTTCCTGAACCCCCACGGAGTTCCAGGATCCCATTTCCCGCTCCTGACCCCCCCAGGATGAGTTTTCTCCTTAAACCCTCCCTCAGTCTGTTTTTGCTTTATCCCCAGAAATTCAGGATTACTACGACTACCATGGTGAGTGTTTCCTAGGGGATGCTGGGGGATCAGGATTTTGGGGTGTCCCTGCACTGGGTGTCTCCTTGCAGACGTCACCCCCCGAGCCCCAGAGGAGCAGTTCCGGTTCCAATCCCAGCAGCAATCCCAGCAGGAAACCGTGCCAGCCCCGACCCCAGGTGGGTGACAATCCCCCAGGGTGGGTGACAATCCCCCGGGGTGGGTGACAGCCCCGGGGTGGGTGACAGCCCCCAGGACGGTGACAATCCCCCAGGGTGGGTGACAATCCCCCAGGACAGGTGACAATCCCCAGGACGGGTGACAATCCCCAGGGTGGGTGACAATCCCCAGGTGGGTGACAATCCCCAGGACGGTGACAATCCCCGGGGTGGGTGACAATCCCAGGACGGTGACAATCCCCAGGACAGTGACAATCCCCAGGGTGGGTGACAATCCCCAGGACAGGTGACAATCCCCAGGACGGTGACAATCCCCAGGACAGGTGACAATCCCGCCCCAGTCCCGGGCTGGGCTGTCCCTTCCCGGCGCCCCCCCGCCCCCGCTTTGCTCCCCCGGAGCCGCCGCCGGTCCCGCGGATGCTCCAGCCCCAAAATCCAGGGGCGGGGCCGGGAGAGGATTCTGCGGCATCCTGAAATTCCCTCCTGTGTCCCCTGTCTTTGTCCACCTGTCCTCTGTCCCCTCTCTCCCCTGTCCCTCTGTTCTTTCTCCTCTATTCCCTGTCCCCTGTCCCACTGTCCCCTGTCCCTCAATTCTCTGTCCCTCTGTCCCCGTCCCTCTATTCCCTGGCCCTCTGTCCCCTGTCCTTCTGTCCCCTGTACCCTGTCCCTGTCCCTCTGTCCCCTGTCCTCTATTCCCTGTCCCCTGTCCCTGTCCTTCTGTCCCCTGTCCCTGTCCTTCTGTCCCCTGTCCTCTATTCCCTGTCCCCTGTCCCCTGTCCTCTGTCCCTGTCCCTGTCCCTCCCAGCCGCGCTGCCCGAGACGGAGCCCACGGAGCCGGGGCCGCTCGGTGAGTGCCGCCCCGCCCCGCTGCCCGCTTCTGGGGCCGGGCTGTGCCTGGGGGACAGCCGGCCCGGGGGCGCTGGCTGAGGAATTCCCGGAATTGCGGTTTCGCAGACTGCCGGGAGGAGCAGTACCCTGCACCCGGCTCTACTCCGTGCACAAGCCCTGCAAGCAGTGCCTGAACGAGATCTGCTTCTACAGGTGCGTGAGGGAGGGAAGCGCTCCTGGTCCTCTGCAGGTTTGGGGACCCCTCTTAACACCCCCATCCCTCCTATCCCCAAAATCTCCAGCCTCCGCCGGTGTACGCCATCAACAAGGAGATCTGCGTCCGCACCGTGTGCGCCTACGAAGAGCTGCTGCGAGGTGAGGGGGCACCCAAAAATCGGGACCATCCCCTTTTTGGGAGGGGAAATCCCGCTGGTGGAAGCCCAGAGACCCCGGGCAGAGCGGGATCGCGGGGGCTGCGCTGGGGCCTGGCCCGCTCTCCCGGCCCTGCCCAGGGATCGCCCCCGCTCTCCCGCAGCCGACCTGTGCCGGGACAAGTTCTCCAAGTGCGGGGTCATGGCCACGAGCGGCCTGTGCCAGACCGTGGGCGCGCTCCTGCGCCCGCAGCTGCGGCGGCTGCTGAGCCCGGGGCGGCTCCGGGACCTCGGACGGCTCCGGGATCCGGTTCTGGGACCCCCGGACGGCCTCCGGGACCGGCTCTGGGACCCCGGGACGGCCCGGGACCGCTCTGGGATCCCGGGACCTCGGGACGGCTCCGGGACCTCGGGACGGCTCCGGGACCGCTCTGGGATCCCGGGACCTCGGACGGCTCCGGGACCTCGGACGGCTCCGAATCCGGTTCTGGGACCCCGGACGGCTCCGGGACCTCTCCAGGACCGCCCGGGACTCCGGGACGGCTCCGGGACCCTGGACGGCTCCGGGACCCAGTTCTGGGACCCCGGGACGCTCCGGGACCCGGGACCGCTCTGGGACTCCGGGGACGGCTCCGGGACCTTGGGACGGCCCGGACCTCTCCAGGACCGCTCCGGGACCCCGGACAGCTCCGGACAGCCCGGATCCGGCTCTGGGACCCCGGGACAGCTCGGGACAGCTCCGGGATCCGGCTCTGGAATCCCGGGACTGCTCCAGGACCCCAGGACCCAACTCCAGGACCCCGGACCGCTCCGGCCCGCCTCGGACCCGGCTCTGGGACCCCGCCCCGCTCCGGGACCCGGCCCCGCGCCCTGAGATCCCATGCATGAACGAGCAGCTCCCGTAATCCCGGGATTTCTCCTTTTTTTTTTTTTTTTTTTTGTGCACATGATTAAAACAGGGGGTTTATTATTTTTTGTGCCTTTCTCTGCTCTGTGGTGGAGGGGGAGCTCCGGTCCCTGTGCCAGAGAGGCTCGGCAGCTCCCGGCTCCTTCCTCTGGGGTTATTCCCAATTTTGGGGCTCTGGGCTCCTTCCTCTGGGGTTATTCCCACTTTGGGGCTCCGGCTCCTTTCTCTGGGGTTATTCCAAATTTTGGGGCTCCCAGCTCCTTCCTCTGGGGTTATTCCAAATTTTGGGGCTCCCGGCTCCTTCCTCTGGGGTTATTCCTGATTTTGGGGCTCCCGGCTCCTTCCTCTGGGGTTATTCCCACCTTGGGGCTCCCGGCTCCTTCCTCTGGGGTTATTCCTGATTTTGGGGAGTTTTGGCGATCTGGACAATTCCCAGCTCCGTGCACCGGGGCTGTGATGGCTGGGGGGTTAGAGGGGGTTGGGGTGTGAAATGCTCCGCTTTGGGGTGTAGGGGCTCAGTCTGGAGCGGTCCCTACAGGCAGAAGTGCAGTGTGAAACGCTCGGGTAAGGTCTGTGTCACATGGACAATAAAGGGGTTTGGGAGGGCTTGGGGCCAGCTCTGGGGTGCTGCCCCGTTCCCCTACACAAGGGTTGGGGTCTCACAGTGTTAATTCTCTACAGAACGGTTGTGGGGGTCTCACAGTGTTTAGGGTCCCCTATAGCCAGGGTGGGGTGTGCTGCATGTGGAGGAAGCAGGGGGTGTAGGGCTTGGGGATTTTCTGCAGCTCTGTAGAAAATTGTGTAGGGCAGCTCTGGGATATGGGGACAGCTCAAATAAAGGGACAGCTCAAATAAAGGGACAGCTCTGGGATACAGGGACAGCTCTGGGATATGGGGACAGCTCAAATAAAGGGACAGCTCAGGTATGGGGCAGCTCTGGGATATGGGGACAGCTCTGGGATATGGGGACAGCTCTGGGATGCAGGGACAGCTCTGGGATATGGGGACAGCTCAAATAAAGGGACAGCTCTGGGATACAGGGACAGCTCTGGGATACAGGGACAGCTCTGGGATATAGGATGTACCCCCTGTCTGTAGGGTGTGGTGTCTCCTGTCTATGGGGTGCAGCTTTGCAGCCTTCCTCTTGTCTGTAGGGTGCAGAGCTGGTCTGTAGGGCACAATCTCCTTTTATAGGGTACAGCTCTCATCACAGGAGTGTCTCAGCTACAGGGTCTATTTCCCATGTATAGGGTGAATTTCCCCTCTATAGGGTGAATTTCCCCCCAAAGCTTCTCTCTTGTCTATAGGGTGAAGCTTTAGCATCATCATTATTTGTTATTTATTAAGATTCCTTATCCTTCACTCTTCATTGTTATTAATCATTATTATTGGCTTTTTATTATTGTTTGTTTCTATTTCTTATTAATTATTCTTGTTATCCATTATTATTTAGGGACCTAATTCTACCCAGCCCAAATTTGGGCCTTTTCAAAATGCCAACTTCCCCCCAAAAAATCCCCTCAGAACTCCCAGTTTGGATTTTCCACATTTATTCCCACTGGGACTGAGGGGGGTTGGAGCCAGCACCTCCTGTCCCGTGGCTTTCCCAACCCAGAGCACCAATTCCCAAAAATTTCATACAAAACCCCACTAGTTCCTAAAAAATCCTTCAAAAACATAAATCCAGGGGGGTTTTTTGTTAGAAAAAGGGGAAAGGTTAGGATGGGTGAGGGCAGGGCTTGGAAAGCTGAAGGGGGATAAATCAGTTGGTTTTCTGGGGCTAAAAAAAGGAATGGGGAAAGGAATATTCCCCATGTTTTTGTTAAAAACTGAAACAGGAAAATGGGTAAACCACCCATGAGGTCCCAAATTGTACCAAAAATGGAGCAATTTTGTCAGCTGGTGGGAAAAGTGCAGCTTTTTTCTGGAGAAAAGGGAATGGGGAGGCAAAAATCGCTGTGGGTTTGGAGCAGAGAGATGGGGATGGATCCTCCCACCCCTGAGCTGTGCCGGGCTCTGCTGTGGATTTGGGGATGGGATGGGATGGGATGGGATGGGATGGGATGGGGATGGGGATGGGGGGATGGGGGATGGGAATGGGGGATGGGGGATGGGGATGGATCCTCCCACCCCTGAGCTGCGCCGGGCTCTGCTGTGGATTTTGGGTGGCGCTGGGTCCCTCAGCCCTGAGTGGGGCTGTGCCAGTCCCTGCGGACGTCCCGAATTCCCGGAATTCCCTAAGTCCCAGCGGGATGTCGCTGCAGCTCCTGCTCCTTGAGCAGCGCGATCTGCACGGGGAGGGGAGGGAGGGGACGGTGTGGGGGCTGCCTGTGTCCCCGTGTCCCCCCGTGTCCCTACGTCCCCCCTGTGTCCCCCCCGGCTGTGTCCCCGTGTCCCCCCGTGTCCCTGCGTTCCCCCGTGTCCCCGCCGTGTCCCTACGTCCCCCGTGTCCCCCTGGCTGTGTCCCTGTGTCCCCCGGGCTGTGTCCCCGTGTTCCCCTGGGCTGTGTCGCCGTGTCCCCCCTGTCCCCCGGACTGTGTCCCCCCACGTCCCCCGGGCTGTGTCCCCCATGTCCCCCGGGCTGTGTCCCCCTGTCCCCCGGGCTGTGTCCCCCTGTCTGTGTCCCCGTGTCCCCCGGGCTGTCCCCTGTCCCTCACCTGCTCCTCCAGGCCGCCGCGGCGAGCCGGAGCCGCCCAGCTCCCGCTGCAGCTCCGCCGGTGCCTCGGGCAGCGGCCGCGCCCGGAGCTCCAGCGCCGACACCTGAGCCTGCGGGAGGGACCCGGCACCTGAGCTGGCACTGCCTGCCCCGGGCAGCTGAGCTGGGACTGCCTGCACCAGCACCCCGGGCTGGCACTGCCTGCCCTGGGCACCCGAGCTGGGCACTGCCTGCCCTGCCTGCACTGGGCACTGCCTGCCCGGGCACCCCGAGCTGGGCACTGCCTGCCCTGCCTGCCCTGGGCACCCCGAGCTGGCACTGCCTGCACTGCCTGCACCAGCACCCCGAGCTGGGCACTGCCTGCACTGCCTGCAACTGGGCACCTGAGCTGGCACTGCCTGCACTGGACACCCCCGAGCTGGGCACTGCCTGCACCAGCACCCCGGGCTGGCACTGCCTGCCCGGGCACCCCGACAGCAGCCCAGGGCCAGCACCAGCACCCCCTTCCAGCTGGGATGAGCCCATCCCAGTGCCAGCACTGGGACCGTTCCCATTGGGATGAGCCCAGCCCAGTGCCAGCACTGGGACCATTCCCACTGGGATGAGCCCAGCCCAGTACCAGCACTGGGACCGTTCCCATTGGGATGAGCCCAGCCCCAGCCCCATCCCTGGATCAGCCCCATCCCCTGGATCAGCCCCAGCCCCATCCCTGGATCAGCCCCAGCCCCAGGATCAGCCCCATCCCCAGGATCAGCCCCAGCCCCTGGATCAGCCCCAGCCCCTGGATCAGCCCCAGCCCCAGGATCAGCCCCATCCCCAGGATCAGCCCCAGCCCCTGGATCAGCCCCATCCCCAGGATCAGCCCCAGCCCGTGCAGGGACCCACCCGCAGCTCCTGGATGCGTTTCTGAGCCTCCTCCAGCTCCTGCTCGGCCGAGCCCCCAGGGAGACCCGGCCCCGCCCGGCTGGGAGGCTCCTGCTCCTGCCCGGACACAGAGAAACACTAAATAAACTATGTGCAATAAAAATACAGATAAACCGAAAAATATATTAGAGTAAAATATATACATATATATTTGTGTGTATATATGTGTGTGCATATATATATATATATTTAAATATATATATGTGTATATATATATAAATATATGTGTATATATATCTGCTATCTAACACAGCATCAGATAATTAGATATGAGGTGATAATTAATTAGCCCATAAGGGTGTGGGGCTCTATGGGCGATCCATGGGGTCAAAGTTCAGTGAATTTGAGCTGCGGCCCCTCTCACCTCCTTCTGCCCGTCCTGGGGGGGCTCTGGCGGCATCCCCGGCTCCCGGAGCATCCCTGGCTCCCGGATCATCCCCGGCTCCCGGAGCATCTCCGGCTCCCGCAGCTGCTCCCGCAGCGCTCCCGGCTCCCGCAGCGCTCCCGGCTCCCGGAGCTGCTCCCGCAGCGCTCCCGGCTCCCGCAGCGCTCCCGGCTCCCGGATCATCTCCGGCTCCCGCAGCTCCCGCTGCTCCCGCAGCTGCTCCCGCAGCATCCCCTTCTCCGCCGCCGCCTCGCTCAGCGCCCGCCGCGCCTCCTCCAGCCCCTCCTGGGACACCGGGGGACAGCGAGACAGCCCCCGTGACACGCCGGGACCCCAGGGACGTCCCTAAGACAGCCCGGGGCACCCCGGGACCCCAGGAACTGGGATTGGGTCCAGCAAGAACTGGGACAGGATTCAGGGAACTGGGGAGCTGGAAGGGGTTCAGGCTGATAGCTGGAAGGGGTTTTTGGGGGCAAACTGGGGGCACTGGGAAAGAGGTTCAGGGAAACTGGGGAGGTGGAGACGGGTTTCAGAGGGAACGGGTAGAGTAGAAATGGCTCGGGGAGGTTGGGGGTTTAGGGAGAACTTGGAGGACTGGGAGGGGTTCACTGAGAATGAGGGACTGGGAAAGGGCTCGCGAGGAGCTGGGGGGACTGGAGGGCCTCCGAAGGAACTGGGGGCACTGGGAGGGCTCCGATCCCACCTGGAGCAGCCTCCGGTCCGTCTCGCCGGCGGCCAGCGCGTTCTGGAGCTGCAGGAGCCGCTCATGGAGCAGAGACTCGCCCGGGAGCTTCGCCCGTGGAGCCGCTCTCCCGAACGGCGCCGCGCCGGAGCCGGCCTGAGCCAGCTGCACCCAGAGCGTTACTGGGAGCGGGAACTGGGGGCACTGGGAGGGGCTCCGGGGGAACTGGGGGCACTGGGAAGCCATTCAGGGAAACTGGGGGGGAAGCGGGAGGGGGTTTAGGGGCGAACTGAGAAGGGGTTCAGGGACCTGTGGGGCTGGGAAAAAGCTCAGGGAAACTAGGAGGAGGTTCAGGGAAAACAGAGGAACTGGGAGGGATTTGAGGCGATTGAGTGGGTGCTCAGGAGGAATTCAGAGGATCTGGGCAGGAGATTCGGGAGACAACTGGGAGACTGAGAGGGGTATTTGGGAACTGGAGACAACTGGAGGGATCCAGGGGAATTCGGGAACTGGGAGTGGGTCCAGAGGGAGCTGTGGGGCCGGGAAGGCGCTCGGGAGGCGCAGGGAGGGGGCAGGGAGGGCGAGGAGCCGCTCGGGCGCGGTACCTGCGCTCGGAGCTGCCCCGCTCGCTGCCGGCTTCCTCCCGCGCCTCCAGGTCCCGCGCGGCCGCCGCCGCCGCGCCCGGCCCAGCTCGGCCTCCAGCGCCCGCCGCTGCAGCTCCAGCCGGCAGCTGCGGCTCTCGCTCTCCGCCAGCCTTCTGCCGCGCCGCCTCCAGCGCTCGCCCAGCTTCTCCCTGTCGCCGCGGAGCCGGGATGTGGCAGGCGCCGCACAGCCGGGCTGCCCGGGTTCCCACCCGGCACACCCACCGCTCCCACCTGACAGACCACCACCTCCCACCTGGCACACCCACCGTTCCCACCTGGTACAGCACCACTCCCACCTGCCACACCCACCGTTCCCACCCTGCACAGCACCGTTCCCACCTGACAGACCACCACTCCCACCTGACACACCCTGACAGACCACCATTCCCACCCTGCACAGTACCACTCCCATCCGGCACACCCACCGCTCCCTACCGATTTTTCCCCATTCCCACCTGTTTCCTCCATTCCCCTCACTATTACCTCCGCCTCCTCCATTCCCGCTTTTCCCGACTCCCCTCGCTTTCCCCCATTCCCACACATTTTTCCCCATTCCCACCCGTTTCTTCCTACATTCACACCTGTTCTGCCCCACATCCCCACCTGACTCCTCATTCACACCTGCTTTCCCCATTCCCTCGTTTTTCCTCTCTTCCCCCTCACCGCTTTCCCCCATACCTCTGCTTTTTCCCCATGTTTTCTCCTATTCCCCGGTTTTCCTCTCTCCTCCCTGCTCTCCCTATTCCACCATCCCCCAGTCCCGTTCCTCGTTCCCGCTGCCGTGCCCACCCGCCGCTCGCTTCCTCGGCGGAGCGCAGGCGCCTCCAGCAGCTCCCGCAGCTCCCGCTGGCAGCTCCTGCAGGCTCTGCTCCCGCAGCAGCAGATGCGGCGCTGGGCGGCGCTGGCTCCCGCCGCCCTGCGGGACAGCGCCGCGGCTGGGCTGTGCGGGGCTCCTGGGGTGCACTGGGGCTACTGGGGTGCACTGGGGCTACTGGGGTGCACTGGGGCTACTGGGGTTCAGGGGTGCAGAGGGGTTCATGGGGTGCAGTGGGGCTACTGGGGTTCAGGGAGTGCAGAGAGGTTACTGGAGTTTATGGGGGTGCAATGGGTTATTGGGGTTCATGGGGTGCAATGGGGTTTATAGGTTCAGGGGGTGCAATGGAATTATTTGGGTTCATGGGGTGCAGAGGAATTATTTGGGTTCATGGGGTGCAGTGGACTATTTGGATTCAGGGAGTGCAGAGAGGTTACTGGAGTTTATGGGGTGCACTGGGGTTACTGGGGTTCAGGGGTCCAGTGGGTTATTGGGGTTCATGGGGTGCACTGGGGTTTATAGGTTCAGGGGTGCAATGGCGTTATTGAGGTTCAGGGGGTGCAATGGAATTATTTGGGTTCATGGGGTGCACTGAGGTTACTGGAGTTTATGGGGTGCAGTGGAATTATTTGGGTTCATGGGGTGCAGAGGGGTCACTGAGGTTCATGGGGTGCAGGGGCTACTGGGGTTCATGGGGTGCAGTGGGGTTTATGGGTGCAATGGGGTTACTGGGATTAATGGGGTGCACTGGGGTTACTGGGGTTCAGGGAGTGCAGAGGGTTACTGGAGTTTATAGGGTGCAGTGGAATTATTGGGGTTCATGGGGTGCAGTGGGGCTACTGGGGTTCATGGGGTCAATGCGGTTACTGGGGTTCATGGGGTGCAGGGGGTTACTGGGGTTCGTGGGGGAAATTTTTAATGGGTATTATTATTATTATTATTATTACTATTATTCTTTAATGTTTAGGGTCTTTAATTTTATTTTATTGGGATTTATGGAGTTTGCACAGGGGTTTTACCAGTTTTACTGGGTTTCGTGTAGTTTACCAGTTTAACTGGTATTTACACGGGATCCACAGGGGAGTTTACCAGTTCTAGTGAGGTTTATGGGCATCCATGAGGGTGTTACCAGTTTTACTGGGAGTTGTGGGGACGCACAGGGTTTTACTGGGATTTGTGGGGATGCACCGGGTTTTACTGGGATTTGTGGGAGATGCAGAGGGGTTTTACTGGGATTTGTGGGGGATGCAGAGGGTTTTACTGGGATTTGTGGGGAATGCACAGGTGTTTTACTGGGATTTGTGGGGGATGCACAGGGGTTTTACTGGGATTTGTGGGAGATGCAGAGGGGTTTTACTGGGATTTGTGGGGGATGCAGAGGGGTTTTACTGGGATTTGTGGGGAATGCACAGGGGTTTTACTGGGATTTGTGGGGGATGCACAGGGGTTTTACTGGGATTTGTGGGAGATGCAGAGGGGTTTTACTGGGATTTGTGGGGATGCAGAGGGGTTTTACTGGGATTTGTGGGAGATGCAGAGGGGTTTTACTGGGATTTGTGGGGGATGCACAGGGGTTTTACCCATTTTATTTGGTTTGGGATATATGGAAGTTTTCGAAGTTTTTATCACTTGTACTGGGGTTTAAAGGAGGTACAGAAGAGTTTTACTGGGGTTTACTGGGATTTATGAGGGATGCAGAGGGGTTTTACTGGGGTTTACTGGGATTTATGAGGCTTCCCAGCAGGATTTTGGACGCAATCCCGGGGAGCATGCCCCGGTGTGGGCAGCACCGCCCCCTCCCCGTGCCTCAGTTTCCCCCGAGCTCCCAGTCGCAGCGGAGGCTCCGGCAGCCGCCGAACCGCCCAAACCCCGCAGAATTCCGCAGAACGCGCCTCACCTCGCCCGCTCTCACCTCGGTCTCACCTCGGTCTCACCTCGCTCTAGCTCTCACCTCGCTCTCTCTCTCACCTCGCTCTCTCTCTCACCTCGCTCTCTCTCTCACCTCGCCCGCTCTCACCTCGCTCTCTCTCTCACCTCGCTCTCTCTCTCACCTCGCCCGCTCTCACCTCACTCTCTCTCACCTCGCTCTCTCTCTCACCTCGCTCTCTCTCACCTCGCTCGCTCTCACCTCGCTCGCTCTCACCTCGCTCTCTCTCACCTCGCTCTCTCTCTCACCTCTCTCTCTCTCTCACCTCGCTCTCTCTCACCCCGCTCTCTCTCTCACCTCGCTCGCTCTCACCTCGGCCGGCTCTCACCTCGCTCGCTCTCACCTCGCTCTCTCTCACCTCGCTCTCTCTCTCACCTCGCCCGCTCTCACCTCACTCTCTCTCTCACCTCGCTCTCTCTCTCACCTCGCTCGCTCTCACCTCGCTCTCTCTCTCACCTCGCTCTCTCTCTCACCTCGCTCTGTCTCACCTCGCTCTCTCTCACCTCGCTCTCTCTCTCACCTCGCCTCTCTCTCACCTTGCCCTCTCTCTCACCTCGCTCTCTCTCTCACCTCGATCTCTTTCACCTCGCTCTCTCTCTCACTCGATCTCTTTCACCTCGCTCTCTCTCTCACTCGCTCTCTCTCTCACCTCGCTCTCTCTCTCACCTCGCTCTCTCTCACCTCGCTCTCTCTCTCTCACCTCGCTCTCTCTCTCACCTCGCTCTCTCTCTCACCTCGCTCTCTCTCACCTCGCTCTCTCTCTCTCACCTCGCTCTCTCTCTCTCACCTCGCTCTCTCTCACCTCGCTCTCTCTCTCACCTCGCTCTCTCTCACCTCGCCTCTCTCTCACCTCGCTCTCTCTCACCCGCCTCTCTCTCACCTCCGCTCTCTCTCACCTCGCTCTCTCTCTCACCTCGCTCTCTCTCACCTCGCTCTCTCTCTCACCTCGCTCTCTCTCTCACCTCGCCTCTCTCTCACCTCGCTCTCTCTCTCTCACCTCGCTCTCTCTCTCTCTCACCTCGCTCTCTCTCTCACCCCGCTCTCTCTCACCTCGCTCGCTCTCGTCCAGCAGCTCCTGCAGCCGCTGCGCCCGGGCTCCGGCGCTGTCCCGCTCCGCCTCCGCCTCGGCCAGGCGCCGGCCCAGGCTGCCCAGCTGCCCCCGGAGCTCCTCCTGCCGGGAGCGCGGGCTGGGAAAGGGCCGGGAAGGGCTTTTGGGGGAGGACGGGGACGGGGGGGCACGCACCCGCTCCCGCTGCGCGTCCTGCAGCTCCCGCAGGAATTCCCGCAGCGCCGCCCGCAGCGCCTCGGGATCGGCGTCGGGGTCCGGGAGAGATCCGGGGCTGCTCGGGCCCTCCGGGCCACCCCCTGCGGGGGACAAGCGCGGTGGCACGGGGACACCCGCCGGGGGGAGGGGATGGAGCAGCGGGGGACACCAGGGGTGCAGGGGATGGAGGGAAGGGGACCCGGGATGCAGGGATGGAACAGCAGGGTGTGAGTGACCCCAGGGATGGAATAACGGGGTGTGAGTGACCCCAGGGATGAAATAACGGGGTGTGAGTGACCCCAGGGATGGAACGGTAGGGTGTCAGTGACCCCAGGGATGAAATAACGGGGTGTGAGTAATCCCAGGAATGCAGGGATGGAAAAATGGGAGACCCCAGGGATGCAGGGATGGAATAACGGGGTGTGAGTGACCCCAGGGATGAAATAACGGGGTGTGAGTGACCCCAGGGATGGAACAGCAGGGTGTGAGTGACCCCAGGGATGGAATAACGGGGTGTGAGTGACCCCAGGGATTGAACAGCAGGGTGTGAGTGACCCCAGGGATGCAGGGATGGAAAAATGGGAGATCCCAGGGATGCAGGGATGGAATAACGGGGGTGTGAGTGACCCCAGGGATGAAATAACGGGTGTGAGTGACCCCAGGGATGGAATAACGGGGGTGTGAGTGACCCCAGGGATGGAATAACGGGGTGTGAGTGACCCCAGGGATGGAATGGCAGGGTGTGAGTGATCCCAGGGATGGAATAACGGGGTTTGAGTGACCCCAGGGAGGCAGGGATGGAATAACGGGGTTTGAATGCCCCCCGCCCGGGACATCAGTGTGTTGGAGACCCCCAGGTGGGGGTGACGCCTCCCTTCTCCTCAGTCCCACCCGGTGGCCGCGGGGCCGCTCACCCTTGGCCCTGGCGACGGCCACGGTGCGGCGCAGGGTGGCCTGGAGGCCGCCCAGGCGGGACTCGGTGGCCCTGCGCTGCTCCTCGCCCCGGGCCAGCTCCGCCTCCAGCCCCTGGGCCCGGCCCTGAGCCGCGCTCAGCCGCAGCCCCAGCTCGGCCACCTCGGCCCGCGCCGCCTCCACCTTGAGCTGCAGGTTCGGCCAGCGTCCGCCAGCAGCTTCTTCATTGCCCCAGCGCCTCCTCCAGGCTGCGGGACAGCGCTTGCTCCCGCCGCCCGAACTCCTGCTCCGCTTCGCCAGGCGCTGCTGCAGCTGCTGCAGCTGAGCGGGGCCAGGGAGAGTCAGGCGGCGGGCGGGGCGGGAGGGATGGGCAACGAGGAGGGAGGGAACGGGGAGGAGGGATGGGGAGCGGGAGGATGGAGCAGCGGCGTGGTCGCGACCCCCAGGGATGAGGGGATGGAGCCATGGGGTGATCAGGACCCCAGGGAGGCAGGGATGGAGCAACGGGAACACCCAGGGACACAGGGCATGGAGCAATGGGAACACCCAGGGACACAGGGGATGGAGCAACGGGAACACCCGGGGACACAAGGGATGGAGCCATGGGGCTATCAGGACCCCAGAGATGCAGGAGATGGAGCCATGGGGTGATCAGGACCGCAGGGAGGCAGGGATGGAGCAATGGGAACACCCAGGGACAGGGGATACCACGGTGATGGGGATGATCTGGGACAACAGGCACCAAGCCTGAGGGGACAGGGACACCTCCAGATACACAGGAAAGCCAGCTGTGGGGACAGGGACACTTTGGGACACGAGACACCCACTGCGGGGTCTTGGGGACGCCTCACCTCCTTCCTGGCAGCCTCGGTGCCGGCCTCGCTCTCCGCCACCTTCTGCCTGAGGCCGGAGGTTTCGCGGCGGCTGCGCTGCTCCCGCTGCTCCTCCAGCGCCACCCGCGCCTGCAGCTCGCCCAGCCCCGGCCCCGCCGGCTGTTCTCGCCGCCCAGCTCTCTTCACCTGCCCACGGGGACACGGCGCTGGCGGGCGCGCTCCGTGCGGCCCCAGCGCCCCGCTGCCCCAGCGTCCTGACCTGGCGGCGCAGCTCCTGCAGCTCCCGGCGGCTCTCGAGCCGGGCGCGCTTCCAGCCCCCGCAGCGCCGCCCGCAGCTCCGACACCTCCCGCTGCCGCGCCGCTCGCGCCGCTTCCAGCAGCGCCAGCCGCTGCTCCTTGTCCTCCCGGAGCGCTTCAGGCTGCGGGGAGCGGCGGCGGCAGCACCGGGGGCAGCACGCCGGCCCCAGCTGTGCCCCCAGTTCTGCCCATCCCGGTGTCCCCAGCCCCACATTCCCATCACCTTGTCCTGAGTGTCCTCCCGACCTGGAGCACGCCTCTCATCCCAACAGGGATGAGCAGCCCTGTGTCCCAACATCACCCTCCGGGCTATGGGGTCACTCACCCCTGTACAGCCAGCTCCTGCTTTTCCTCACCCCGGGCACCTCCCAAATCCTGCACCTCCCAAATCCTGCACCTCCCAAACCCTGCACCTCCCAAACCCTGCACCTCCCAAATCCTGCACCTCCCAAATCCTGCTTTTCCTCACCCCGGGCATCTCCCAAATCCTGCGCCTCCCAAATCCTGCTTTTCCTCATCCCGAGCATCTCCCAAATCCTGCATCTCCCACCTTGGGCTTCCTCATCCCGAGCATCTCCCAATCCTACACCTCCCAAATCCTGCACCTCCCAAATCCTGCTTTTCCTCACCCCGGCATCTCCCAACTCCTGCACCTCCCAACTCCTGCACTTCCCAAATCCTGCACTTCCCAAATCCTGCATCTCCCAAACTCTGCATCTCCCAACTCCTGCACCTCCCAAATCCTGCATCTCCCAAATCCTGCATCTCCCAGTTTGTGCTTCCTCACCCCGAGCACCTCCCAAATCCTGCATCTCCCAATTCCTGCACCTCCCAAATCCTGCTTTTCCTCACCTCGAGCATCTCCCAACTCCTGCATCTCCCAACTCCTGCACCTCCCAGTTCGGGCAGCCCCTTGTCCCACCCACGCTCTGACTCCTGCGCCTCCCAGCCTGAACATTCCCTAACCCTGAGCCTCCCCGCCCTGAGCGTCCCTCCGAGGCGCTGACTCAGCGCCCGCAGCCCCCGGCCGGACGGGTCACAGATCCCGCAGACTCCCCACCTGATGCGCTCTCGGCGGCGCCGCAGCGCCGCCAGCAGCTCCTCGTTGAGCGCGCTGCAGCTGCCTCCTTTCTCCCGGGCCGCGGCCGCCCAGGGCCCGCCGCGCCTCCTCTGCTCTCGCCGCTGCTGCCGCGACCTCGCGCTGTCGCGGGCCTCCCGCTGCGCCTCCAGCAGTCCTCGGCGCACGCCGCCAAGCGCTCGCGCCCGCTCAGCAGCTGCGCTCACGCCTTCCGCCTGCCGCTGCTGGAGCTCAGCGGGCTTGGGGATGTCAGGGGCGGGAAGGGCTTTTGGGGCTCTACCTCCGCAGGGCGCTGTCCCGCTGCTGGGCCGCCGCTGCCGCCTGGTCCCGGAGCGCCCCGCGCCCCCGCCAGTGGCTCAGCGCCGCTCCTCCGCCTCGCTGCCCGCAGCGAAGCGCAGCTCCGCCGCCAAATCCTACGGGACACCGAGTCTGGGACCCTTCCCTGCGGGAGGCACGGCCAGGGAGGGGTCCCGGCAGGGGGCAACGGGATGGATCCCGGAGAGAGGAGTGCAGTGGAACGGGTCCCGGAAAAGGGGGACAGTGGGAATGGGGTCCCAGAAAGGGAGGGCAGTGGAATGGGGTCCTGGAGACAGGAGGGCAATGGGGATGGATCCCGGAGAGAGGGGGCATGGGAATGGGGTCCCAGAAAGGGGGCAGGGAATGGGGTCCCAGAGAGGGGGGCAGTGGGGCTGGTGCAGGGATGGGATGAGGGGGCTCGGTACTCACAGCTGAGCCCCAATGCCAGGGCAGATGTGGGTGAAGTTGGGGGCTGCAAGATAACGGGGTGCTGTGGGAGCCTTGGAATGGTGGAGGATGAGGCTCAAGCAGGGGGTTCAACGGGAGTACCAGGAATGGGGGCTGCAAATGGCGGGGCCATGGGGGATACTCAAGAATGGGGGCCCACAGGGGGCCATGGGGGCTGCACAGGGGCCACAGGAGATATTCAGACAGGAGGGCTGCAGGGGGCTGGAACTGGGGGTGACGGGTGGCTGCAGTAGCAGGGGACACTCTGGCAATGGGGGGAGACACCTGGGCACAGGGGCTCTGGGGGCCCAGGGGCTCTGGGGGCTCTGGGCTGCCCTGGGGCTCTGGGAGCCCCCAGACCCACCTGCTCCTTCTCCTGGCTGCCGCTGAAGCTCCCGCCGCCGCTGCTCCAGCTCGGCCGTGGCCTCGCTCCAGGCCTCTGCTGCAGCCTCGACAGGGTCCTCTGCCAGGGCCACCCGCCTCCTGCTGCAGTGCCAGGGCCTGGGGAGCACGGGGGCACAGGGACATGGGGTGGCACAGGGCTGGGGGACACAGGAGGCACAGGGACACGGGGTGGCACAGGGCTGGGGGACACGGGGGCACAGGGACACGGGATGGTACAGGGGGACACAGGGATGGCACAGGGACAGGGGACATGGGGTGGCACAGGGGATATGGGGTGGCACAGGGGCAGGGGAGACACGGGGTGGCACAGGGGTGGCACTGGGGACACAGGGTGGCACAGGGACAGGGGTGGCACAGAGGGACACGGGGATGGCACAGGGGTGGCACAGGGGTGGCACATAGGGGCACGGGGACATCGGGCCACCACCTGCTGCTTCTCGCTCTGGTGCTGCTGCCGCTGCCGCTCAGCTCCGGCCACCAGCTCCTCGTGCTCCTGCAGCAGCCGCGCCGCCGGCCTCCAGCGCCTCCTGCCGGCCCCAAATCACCAGCGAACCCCAAATCACCAGCGAGCCCCAAATCACCAGCGAGCCCTAAATCAAATCACCAGCGAGCCCCAAATCACCAGCGAGCCCCCAAATCACCAGCGAACCCCCAAATCACCAGCGAGCCCCAAATCACCAGCGTACCCCTAAATTACCAGTGAGCCCCAAATCAAATCAGCAGGGAGCCCTAAATCACCAGCCAACCCCCCAAATCAGCAGCGAACCCCCAAATCACCAGCGAGCCCCAAATCACCAGCTGAACCCCAGAAATCAGCAGCGAGCCCCAGAATCACCAGCGAACCCCAGAAATCACCAGCGAGCCCCCAAATCACCAACGAGCCCCAAATCACCAGCGAGCCCTCAAATCACCAGCGAGCCCCCAAAATCACAAGCGAGCCCCCAAAATCACCAGTGAACTCCGAAAATCACCGGTGAACCCCAAATCACCAGCGAACCCCCAAATCACCAGCGAGCCCCAAATTACCAGCGAGCCCCAGAATCACCAGCGAACCCCAGAAATCACCAGCGAGCCCCAAATCACCAACGAGCCCCAAATCACTAGCTTAACCCCAAATCACCAGCGAACCCCAAATCACCAGCGAGCCCCAAATCACCAGCGAGCCCCCAAAATCACCAGTGAACTCCGAAAATCACCAGTGAACCGCAAGAATCATCAGCGAGCTCCAAAATCATCCGTGAACCCCAAAATCGCCAGTGAACCCCCAAACCAAACATTTCACCCCAAAATCCACATTGTTCCCGATAGGCAACATTGTACCCCAACAATCATCCATAAAAACCCCAAAATCACCACGACACCCCGACAGTCTCCAGCACAGCACCCCGAAATGGCATGGCCGCACTCCTCAAAATGCCTCCCGCGACTTAAATCCCGCACTCCCGGTCCCGCAGCCCGGATCCCGCACTCCCAAATCCCGCAGCTCCAGACCCCGCGGCCCCCGCACCTTGTCGCGCCGCAGCAGCTCCAGCTGGTCCCGCAGCGCTGCAGCCGCCGCCCCCGCCTCGGCCGCCGCCCCCGCCCGGCGCTCCCGCCGCGCCGCGCCCAGCTCCGCTGGGGGACAGGGGACAGGGGGACAGCCCGGCATGGGGACAGCCGGACAGGGGGACAGACCGACAGGGGGACAGGGGACACGGGGACATCCTAGTCATGGGGACAGCCGGACAGGGGACAGCCCGACAGGGGGACAGGGGACACGGGGACATCCTAGTCATGGGGACATTCCCAGTCATAGGGGACCCCCCAGACATGGGGACACCCTGCCAGTGGGGAAAGGTGGATGGAGCTGAAGATGAAGATGGAGATGAAGATGGGGATGGGTGAGGATAAGGATGGATGGGATGGGGATGGGGATGGGGATGGGGATGGGGATGGGGATGGGGATGGGAATGGGAATGGGAATGGATGGGATGGGATTGATGGGGATGAGGATGGGATTGATGGGGATGGGGATGGAGCCGGCACGGCTGGGCCGGGTGGGACACACGTGGCTGGGACCCCTCACCCTCCAGCGCCTCCTTGGCCTGGCTCAGGCTCCGGCCTTGGGCCTCCAGCTGCTGATTGCGGGCCTGGAGCTGCAGCAGCTCCTGCTGCAGCTGGAACACGCTGCCCTCCAGCCCCTCCTTCTCCGACCTGCGGGACGCCGGGCACGGGCTGGGCACGGGCTGGCAGGGGTTGGCAGGGCTGGCCTGCCCTGGCACCCACCTGAGCCCGGCACCCCTGATCCAGCACCCACCTGAGCCCGCACCCCTGATCCAGCACCCACCTGAGCCCGGCACCCACCTGAGCCTGACACCACCTGAGCCCAGCCCTCCCGATCCAGCACCCACCTGAGCCCGCACTCCACCTGAGCCCGGCACTCCACCTGAGCCCCGCGGCTCAAGGCCATGTGCCTGTCCTGGCGCTTGGGCAGCCGCCAGCCTCACGGCCAGCCCGGCCCCGTCCCGGGCCAGCGCCGCCTGCGTCCGGCCCAGCCGCTCCTGCTCCGCCCCGCAGCCGCCTCCTGCTCTGCCCGCTGCCCAGCGCTAGCGCCAGGCCACGCCGCCTGCTCCTGCACCGCCTCAGTGGCACCGCCGTGACACTGGGGACAGCCTGGGACAGCAGGGACAGCCCGGGACAGCAGGGACAGCCCGGGACACCACCGACAGCTCACTGACCACCAGGGACAGCCCGGGGACACCAGGGACAGCCCAGGGACCACTCAGGGACAGCCCGGGACAGCAGGGACAGCCCGGGACAGCAGCGACAGCCCGGGGACAGCAGGAACAGCCCGGGACAGCAGGGACAGCCCGGGACAGCAGGGACAGCCCGGGACAGCAGGGAGAGCCCGGGGACAGCAGAGACAGTCTGGGGACACCAGGGACAACCTGGGACACTAGGGACAGCCCGGGACACCAGGGACAGCCCAGGGACAGCAGAGACAGCCCGGGACAGCAGAGACAGTCTGGGGACACCAGGAACAGCCTGGGACACCAGGGACAGCCCGGGACCACCAGAGACAGCCCGGGACAGCAGAGACAGCCCGGGACAGCAGAGACAGCCCGGGACAGCAGGAACAGCCGGGACACCAGGGACAGCCCGGGACCACCAGAGACAGCGCTGGGACAGCAGGGACAGCCCGGGACACCAGGGACAGCCCAGGGACCACTCAGCGACAGCCCAGGGACAGCAGGGACAGCCGGGGACCACCAGTGACAGCCCAGGGACCACCAGCGACAGCCCGGGACACCAGCGACCGCCCGGGGACCACCAGAGACAGCTCACTGACGACCAGTGACAGCCCAGGGACCACCAGTTACGCCATGTCCCCCTCCCGGACCGCTCCCAGCTGTCCCTGGCACTCTCCCATTTACTCCCGATACAGCCTCAGTGGCCCCATGCCCCTCCCCACCCGTCTCAGGCACACCCGACAGTCTCCCCATCCTTCCCAGTTACTTCCAGCACCCTCCCAGTTGCTCCAGCACCCTCCCAGTTGCCCCCGCAGTGCCCACCTGGCCGAGGCTGTGGCGCAGCCGCTCGTGGAGCCAGCGCAGCTCCGCAGCTCCTCCCGCAGCCCCCGCCCTGTCCCGGGGTCCCCCGCGCCGGCTCGGGCTCCGCCGCTCGTCCCCGGGCCAGGCCGCGCTCAGCCGCGCCACAGCAGCAGCGCCAGCTCCGGCACAGCTTCAGCGGGTGCGCAGCCGGCCCCGCTCCGCTCCTGCTCCTGCCGCCTCAGCCGCTGGCTCAGCTCCGCCTTGTCCCGGGCCAGCCCGGCCGCCAGCTCGCTGGTCTTGGCCAGCGTCCGCAACCAGCGACTCCTCCGCCTCCGCCCGCGCCCGCGCTCTCCGCCAGCTCCCGCGCAGCTGCGCTTCGAGCCTGCCGGCGGGCACAGGCTGCAGCCACCGCGTGGCACTGGGCACCGGCACGGACGCGGGCTGCAGCCACCAGCGGGCACGGGCACGGGCACCGGGCACGGGCACGGGCTGCATCCACCGCGGGCACCGGGCACCGGGCACTGGGCACCCGGGCACGGGCTGCAGCCACCAGCGGGCACCGGGCACGGGCACCGGCACCGGCACTGGGCTGCAGCCACCGCG
>JAKWBO010000857.1:0-25012 GCA_034336685.1 Luscinia luscinia
CTGGGAACCTGACCCCAAACTGGGAAAGGGAACTGGGAACCTGACCCCAAACTGGGGAACCTGTCCCCAAAACTGGGGAACCTCTCCCCAAACTGGGAAAGGGAACTGGGAACCTGTGCCCAAACTGGGAACCTGTCCCCAAACTGGGAACCTCTCCCAAACTGGGAACCTCTCCCCAAACTGGGAAAGGGAACTGGGAACCTGACCCCAAACTGGGAACCTGTCCCCAAACTGGGAAAGGGAACTGGGAATGAGAACTGGGAACCTGTCCCCAAACTGGGAACCTCTCCCAAACTGGGAAAGGAACTGGGAACCTGTCCCCAGACTGGGAAAGGGAACTGGGAACCTGTCCCCAAACTGGGAACCTGTCCCCAAACTGGGAAAGGGAACTGGGAACCTGTGCCCAAACTGGGAACCTGTCCCCAAACTGGGAACCTGTCCCCAAACTGGGAACCTCTCCCCAAACTGGGAAAGGGAACTGGGAACCTGACCCCAAACTGGGAAAGGAATTGGGAACCTGACCCCAAACTGGGAACCTGTCCCCAAACTGGAAATGGGAACTGGGAAAGGGAACTGGGAACCTGTCCCCAAACTGGGAAAGGGAACTGGGAACCTGTCCCCAAACTGGGAAAGGGAACTGGGAACCTGTCCCCAAACTGGGAAAGGGAACTGGGAACCTGTCCCCACACTGGGAACCTGTCCCCAAACTGGAAATGGGAACTGGGAATCCATTCCAAGACTGGGAATGGGAACTGGGAACCTGTCCCCAAACTGGGAACCTGTCCCCAAACTGGGAATGGGAACTGGGAACCTGTCCCCAAACTGGGAAAGGAACTGGGAACCTGTCCCCCAAACTGGGAAGGGAACTGGGAACCTGTCCCCAAACTGGGAACCTCTCCCAAACTGGAAATGGGAACTGGGAACCTCTCCCCAAACTGGGAACCTGTCCCCAAACTGGGAAAGGAAACTGGGAACCTGTGCCCAAACTGGGAACCTGTCCCCAAACTGGGAACCTGTCCCCAAACTGGGAACCTCTCCCCAAACTGGGAAAGGGAACTGGGAACCTGACCCCAAACTGGGAAAGGGAACTGGGAACCTGACCCCAAAACTGGGAAAGGGAACTGGGAACCTGACCCCAAACTGGGAACCTGTCCCCAAACTGGAAATGGGAACTGGGAAGGGAACTGGGAACCTGTCCCCAAACTGGGAAAGGAACTGGGAACCTGTCCCCACACTGGGAACCTGTCCCCAAACTGGGAAAGGAACTGGGAATCCATTCCACAACTGGGAAAGGGAACTGGGAACCTGTCCCCAAACTGGGAAAGGGAACTGGGAAAGGAACTGGGAACCTGTCCCCAAACTGGGAAAGGGAACTGGGAACCTGTCCCCAAACTGGGAAAGGGAACTGGGAACCTCTCCCCAAACTGGGAACCTCTCCCCAAACTGGGAAAGGGAACCGGGATCACCCCGGCTGCGCCCGAGTCCCATCGCCCCTCCCAAACCCAAACCCGGGACCCCCAAAGAGCCAAAACCCCCAAAAAGGCAGGTCCGCCCCGCCCCCCTCACCTGGCAGAGCCTCCGAGGGGCCGAGGAGGAGGAGGAGAGAGGAGGGGGAGGGGGAGGAAAGCGCCGCCACGCAGCCCCATCCTGGAGCCACTGAGCGGGGCCGGGCCGCCGCGGCTTTTGGGCCCGAGGTCGGTAAATAATTCGCTGAGTCACGGGATTTTATCAAATCAGGAAAAAGCCAAAAAAATTATCGAACAAACAAAATTAAAATAAATAAAATCGGGCTCGGGCGTGGGAAGGGCGGGCGGCGCCGCGATAAGATACGGGGGAGGCGGGCGGGACCCCCGCACCCCGAAAATCCGGGCGGGACCCCCAAAATCCGGGCGGGAAACCCCGCACCCCAAAAATCCGGGCGGGAAACCCCGCACCCCAAAATCCGGGCGGGGACCCTCGAGCGCCGCACCCCAAAAATCCGGGCGGGACCCCAAAATCCGGGCGGAAACCCCGAGCGGCCGCACCCCAAAAATCCGGGCGGGACCCCTGCACCCCAAAATCCGGGCGGGACCCCAAAATCCGGGCGGGAAACCCTGCACCCCAAAAATCCGGGCGGGACCCCCGCACCCCAAAATCCGGGCGGGACCCCCGCACCCCAAAATCCGGGCGGGACCCCCAAAATCCGGGCGGGACCCTCCGCACCCCAAAATCCGGGCGGGAAACCCCGCACCCCGAAATCCGGGCGGGACCCCCGCACCCCGAAATCCGGGCGGGACCCCCAAAATCCGGGCGGGACCCTCCGCACCCCAAAATCCGGGCGGGACCCCAAAATCCGGGCGGAAACCCTGCACCCCAAAATCCGGGCGGGACCCCCAGAGCGCCGCACCCCAAAATCCGGGCGGGACCCCAAAATCCGGGCGGGACCCCAAAATCCGGGCGGGACCCCCCGCACCCCAAAATCCAGGCGGGACCCCAAAATCCGGGCGGGAAACCCCGCACCCCAAAATCCGGGCGGGACCCCAAAATCCAGGCGGGACCCCCGCACCCCAAAATCCGGGCGGGACCCCAAAATCCGGGCGGGACCCCCGCACCCCAAAATCCAGGCGGGACCCCCGAGCGGCCGCACCCCAAAATCCGGGCGGGACGGGAGGGTGAGTCAGCCGGGTGGGGCCGGGGGGCAGGGGCGGAGGAATTTTGGGGGTTTCTGGGGAGTTTTGGGGTTTTTGGGAATTTTGGGGGTTTGGGGGATTTGGGGTTTTGGGGTTTGGGGGTTTTGGGGTTTGGGGTCTCCAGGGGGTTTGGGGTTTTGGGGATTTTGGGGTTTTGAGGTTTTGGGGCTTTTGGGGATTTTGGGGTTTGGGGGTTTTGGGAGGTTTGGGGATTTGGGGTTTGGGGTTTGGGGTTTTTGGGGGTTTTGGGGTTTGGGGGATTTGGGATTTTTGGGTTTTGGGGTTTGGGGGATTTGGGGAATTGGGGTTTTTTTAGGTTTTTGGGGTTTGGGGTCTCCAGCGGGGTTTGGGGTTTTTGGGGTTTGGGGTTTTGGGGGTTTTGGGGTTTTTGGGGGTTTGGGGTTTTTGGGGAATTGGGTTTTTTTTAGGTTTTTGGGGTTTGGGGTCCCCAGTGGGTTTTTGGGGGTTTTTGGGGTGGGGACATCCCAGGAGGGCAGAAATCGATAATTTATTATCAATACATCGATTAATTGCTATAAAAATACAGATAATTTATTATCAAGACATTGATGAATTACTATAAATAAACACGGACCGAAAAATGGATAATTAATTATCAATATGATAAATCGAAAATTTATTATCAGTGCATTAATTATTATAAAAAATACAGATAATTTATTATCAATGCATTAATTATTATAAAAATACAGATAATTTATTATCAATATATTAATTGCTATAAAAATACAGATAATTTATTATCCATACATTGATTAATTGCTATAAAAATAGAGATAATTTATTATCAATATATTGATTAATTGCTATTAATAAATAGGGGAAAGGGCAGGAGAAGGGGGTCCTGCCCCTCCCCCCTCCCCAAAAGGTTTTTGGGGGTTTTTGACCCCCCGGGCTCTGCCTGGGGGGGGTCGGGGCTTCATCACCCCAAATAAATAAAAATTGAGGGGTTCAACCCCCAAATCCCACAGAAAATCCCCAAAATCCCCAAAATCCCGAAAATCCCGAAATCCCAAAAATCCCGAAATTCCAAATATCCCAAAAATCCTGAAAATCCCGAAAATCCCAAAATCCCGAAATCCAAAAAATCCTGAAATCCCAAATATCCCAAAAATCCAAAAATCCCAAAATCCGAAATCCCAAATATCCCAAAAATCCCCAAATTCCAAAATCCCAATCCCTCCAAATTAAAAAAAATTACAAATTCCATAAAAATCCCCAAAATTCCCCAAAATTCCCCCAAATCCCAAATCTCCCAAAAATCCCAAAATTCCAATCTCCCAAAATTAAAAAAAAAAAATCCAAATTCCCCCAAATCCCAAATCTCCCAAAAATCCCAAAATCCCAAAAATCCCCAAAATCCCAAATCGCCCAAAATTTCCCCCAAATCCCCAAAATCCTCAAATCCAAAAATTCCCCAAAAATCCCAAATCCCCAAAATCCCAAAAATTCCCCAAAAACCCCCAAAATCCGGAACAAACTGGGAGTTACTGGGAGTTACTGGGAGCCAGTCCCGATTCTCCCGTGGGTTTTGGGGTCCCCAGACCCATTTTTGGGGTCCCCGATTCATTTTTGGGGTCCCCTGATCCATTTTTGGGGTCCCCGGGTCCATTTTTGGGGTCCCCTGATCCATTTTTGGGGTCCCGGGTCCATTTTGGGGTCCCTTGATCCATTTTTGGGGTCCCTTGATCCATTTTTGGGGTCCCCGGGTCCATTTTGGGGTCCCTTGATCCATTTTGGGGTCCCTTGATCATTTTTGGGGTCCCCTGATCCATTTTTGGGGTTCCTCGATCAATTTTGGGACCCCGAGTCCATTTTTGAAATCCATTGATCATTTTTGGGGTCCCCGATTCATTTTTGGGGTCCCGGGTCCATTTTGGGGTCCCCGAGTCCATTTTTGGGGTCCCGGGTCCATTTTTGGGGTCTCTTGATCCATTTTTGGGATCCCCGGGTCCATTTTGGGGTCCCTTGATCCATTTTTGGGGTCCCTTGATCCATTTTTGGGGTCCCCTGATCCATTTTTGGGGTCCCCGAGTCCATTTTTGGGATCCATTGATCATTTTTGGGGTCCCCGATTCATTTTTGGGGTCCCCAGATCAATTTTTGGGGTCCCCTGACCCATTTTTGGGGTTCCTCGATCAATTTTGGGGTCCTCTCTTCCATTTTTGGGGTCTCTTGATCCATTTTTGGGGTCCCGACTCCATTTTTGGGGTCCATTGATCATTTTTGGGGTCCCCGATTCATTTTGGGGTCCCCAGATCAATTTTTGGGGTCCCCTGACCCATTTTTGGGGTTCCTCGATCAATTTTGGGGTCCTCTCTTCCATTTTTGGGGTCTCTTGATCCATTTTTGGGGTCCCGACTCCATTTTTGGGGTCCATTGATCATTTTTGGGGTCCCCGATTCATTTTTGGGGTCCCGGGTCCATTTTTGGGGTCACAGCGGGGTCACCTTCGGTCATGGGGTCCTCAGCTGGGGGAGGGACAGAGTGAGGTTTGGGGGTCCTGGAAGGGAATTTGGGGATTTTTGGGGTCCTGGAAGGGGATTTTGGGGGTCCTGGCAGGGAATTTGGGTTTTTTGGGGGGTCCTGGAAGGGAATTTGGGGATTTTTGGGGTCCTGGCCGGGGGTTTGGGGGTCCTGGAAGGGATTTTGGGGTTTTTGGTCCCTGGCCGGGGGTTTTGGGTTAATTTTGGGTCCTGGAAGGATTTGGGGTCCATTTTGGGTCCTGGCCGGGATTTTGGTCCATTTTGGGTCCTGGCCGGGGGTTTGGCAGTTTTTGGGTCCTGGCCGGGGATTTGGGGTCAATTTTGGGTCCTGGTCGGGGGTTTTGGCAGTTTTTGGGTCCTGGCCGATTTTGGCAGTTTTTGGGTCCTGGCCGGGGATTTTGGTGTTTTTGGGTCCTGGCCGGGATTTTGGTGTTTTTGGTTCCTGGCCGGGGATTTTGGTGTTTTTGGGTCCTGGCCGGGGGTTTGGGGTTAATTTTGGGTCCTGGAAGGGGATTTGGGGTCAATTTTGGTTCCTGGCCGGGATTTTGGTCCATTTTGGGTCCTGGCCGGGGATTTTGGTGTTTTTTGGTTCCTGGCCGGGGGATTTTGGTGTTTTTGGGTCCTGGCCGGGGGTTTGGGGTTAATTTTGGGTCCTGGAAGGGGATTTGGGGTCAATTTTGGTTCCTGGCCGGGGATTTTGGTCCATTTTGGGTCCTGGCCGGGGATTTTGGTGTTTTTTGGTTCCTGGCCGGGGATTTTGGTGTTTTTGGGTCCTGGCCGGGGGTTTGGGGTTAATTTTGGGTCCTGGCAGGGATTTTGGTCAATTTTGGGTCCTGGCCGGGGGTTTGGGGTTAATTTTGGGTCCTGGCCGGGATTTTGGTCAATTTTGGTTCCTGGCCGGGGGTTTGGGGTCAATTTTGGGTCCTGGAAGGGATTTTGGCAGTTTTGGGTCCTGGCCGGGATTTTGGCCAATTTTGGTTCCTGGCCGGGGATTTTTGGTCAATTTTGGGTCTTGGCCGATTTTGGCAGTTTTTGGTTCCTGGCCGGGGTTTTGGTCCATTTTGGGTCCTGGCCGGGATTTTGGTCAATTTTGGGTCCTGGCCGGGGATTTTGGCAGTTTTTGGATCCTGGCCGGGATTTTGGGTCCTGGAAGGGAATTTGGGTGGTTTTTGGGTCCTGGCCGGGGATTTGGGGTCCTGGCCGGGGATTTTGGTCCATTTTGGGTCCTGGCCGGGGATTTTGGTCAATTTTGGGTCCTGGCAGGCGGCACCCACCTGCACGTGCGGATCCACCCGCTCCAGGGAGGGTCGGAACGCGCGGGGACCCCCAAGTCCGCCCGGGGGGTCGCGGGGGTCCCCGCCAGGCCTCGGGCTCCTCCCGTTGGGTCTGGGGGCGGCGGGGGCGGCGAGCGCCGGGTTGGGGATCACGGCCCCGCCCCACCGCGGGGGGCGTCCAGGTGAGATCGTCCAGCTCGTACCAAGAGCCCCCGGAATACGGGGGAGGTCACTGGGGGAGGGGGGGAGAAATGGGGTGAGGGGTGGGGGAGGGTGGGAGAAACCCCTCAAAAAAATGGGAGAAACCCAAAAATGGGAGAAACGCCGAAAAAATTGGGAGAAACCCCAAAAAACGGGAGAAACCCCCCCAAAAAATTGGGAAAAACCCCCAAAAAATGGGTGAAACCACCAAAAAAAGGGAGAAACCCCCCAAAAAATTGGGAAAAACCCCCAAAAAATGGGTGAAACCACCAAAAAAAGGGAGAAACCCCCCAAAAAATTGGGAGAAACCCCCAAAATTGGGAAAAACCCCCAAAAATGGGAGAAACCCCAAGAAAATGGGAAAAACCCCAAAATGGGAGAAACCCCCAAAAATGGGAGAAACCCCAAAATGGGAGAAACCCCCAAAAAATGGGAGAAACGCCGAAAAAAATTGGGAGAAACCCCCAAAAAACGGGAGAAACCCCCCCAAAAAATTGGGAGAAACCCCCCGAAAAATGGGAGAAAACCCAAAAAATGGGAGAAACCCCCAAAAATGGGAGAAACCCCCAAAATGGGAGAAACTCCCCAAAAAAATTGGGAGAAAACCCAAAAAAATGGGAGAAACCCTCAAAAAAATTGGGAGAAACCCCCCCAAAAATGGGAGACCACTCCTAAAATGGAGAACTCAAACTGGGAAACCCCCCTACAATGGGACCCCCTAACTGGGAGCCCTCCTCAAATGGGGAACCCGAACTGGGAGACTGTTCCCGAACTGGGGAATCCAAACTGGGAAATCCCTCCCAAAATGGGGAACCCGAACTGGGAGACTATTCCCAAACTGGAAATCCAAACTGGTCCTCAACGGGACCCCCAAACTGGGACCCCCTCCTCAAATGGGGAACCCCAACTGGGAAATCCCTCCCAAAATGGGGAAACTGAACTGGGAGACCATTCCCAAACTGGAAATCCAAACTGGGAAATCCCTCCCAAAATGGGGAAACTGAACAGGGAGACCATTCCCAAACTGGAAATCCAAACTGGGAGCGCGCTCCTCAATGGGGACCCCTAACTGGGAGCCCCCTCCTCAATGGGGAACCCGAACTGGGAGATCATTCCCAAAAATGGGGAGCCCAACCTGGGAAATCCCTCTCAAAATCGGGAAACTGAACTGGGAGACCCTTCCCAAACTGGAAATCCAAACTGGGAGCCCCCCCACAATGGGGAACCCGAACTGGGAAATCCCTCCCAAAATGGGGAAACTGAACTGGGAAATCCCTCCCAAACTGGGAACCCAAACTGGGAGCCCCTCTTCAATGGGGAACCCAAACTGGGAAATCCCCTCCCAAAATGGGGAAACTGAACTGGGAGACCATTCCCAAACTGGGAATCCAAACTGGGAAACCCCTCCCAAAATGGGGAACCCAAACTGGGAGCCCCTCTTCAATGGGGAACCCAAACTGGGAGACCCTTCCCAAACTGGGAATCCAAACTGGGAGATCATTCCCAAACTGGAAATCCAAACTGGGAGCCCCTCCCAAACTGGGGACCCCCAAACTGGGAACCCCCTCCTCAAAGGGGAACCCAAACTGGGAGACCCTTCCCAAACTGGAAATCCAAACTGGGAGCCCCTCCTCAACGGGGGAACCCCGAACTGGGAGACCCTTCCCAAACTGGGGAATCCAAACTGGGAAATCCCTCCCAAAATGGGGGAAACTGAACTGGGACCCTCCTCCCCATGGGACCCCCGAACTGGGAGCCCCCCACGGGACCCCCGCCCATCCCCCCGCGGGACCCCCCGCCCATCCCCCACGGGACCCCCGCCCCGCCCCCCCGCGGGACCCCCGCCCATCCCCCCACGGGACCCCCGCCCATCCCCCCCGCGGGACCCCCGCCCATCCCCCACAGGACCGCCGCCCATCCCCCGCGGGACCCCCGCCCCGCCCCCGCGGGACCCTGCCCATCCCCCCGCGGGACCCCCGCCCCGCCCCCCGGGGACCCCCGCCCATCCCCCCACTTGACCCCCGCCCATCCCCCCGCGGGACCCCCGCCCATCCCCCCACGGGACCCCCGCCCATCCCCACGGGACCCCCGCCCCGCCCCCACGGGACCCCCGCCCATCCCCCCACTTTACCCCCGCCCCGCCCCCCACGGGACCCCGCCCCGCCCCCCCGGGACCCCCGCCCCGCCCCCACGGGACCCCCGCCCATCCCCACGGGACCCCGCCCCGCCCCCCCGGGACCCCGCCCATCCCCGCGGGACCCCCGCCCATCCCCCACGGGACCCCGCCCCGCCCCCCCGGGACCCCGCCCATCCCCCACGGGGACCCCCGCCCATCCCCCCACGGGACCCCCGCCCATCCCCACGGGACCCCCGCCCCGCCCCCGCGGGACCCCCGCCCGCCCCCCGCGGGACCCCCGCCCGCCCCCCTTGGGACCCCCGCCCATCCCCCCACGGGACCGCCGCCCATCCCCCCGGGACCCCCGCCCCGGCCCGTACCTGCGGCAGCGGCGGCGCCGGAGCAGCAGCAGGAGGAGGAGGAGGAGGCAGCCGAGGAAGAGCAGCGCGAGCGCCGCGCCCAGGCCCGCGGCCACCTTGCTGAGGCGGCCCGAGCAGCGCGGGCCCGCGTACCAGTACAGGGACTGGTCCGGGCAACTGGGAGAGAGGGGACGGGGGTCAGGGGCAGCTGGGGCAACTGGGGGCAACTGGGGCAACTGGGAGAGAGGGGACAGGGGTCAGGGGCAGCTGGGGCAACTGGGGAGGGGACAGGGGCAACTGGGGCAACTGGGGCAACTGGGAGAGGGTCAGAGGGGCAACTGGGGCAACTGGGAGAGGGGTCAGGGGCAGCTGGGGAGGGGACTGGGGTAACTGGGGCAACTGGGAGAGAGGGACAGGGGTCAGGGGCAACTGGGGCAACTGGGAGAGAGGGGACAGGGGTCAGGGGCAACTGGGGCAACTGGGAGAGAGGGACAGGGGTCAGGGGCAACTGGGGCAACTGGGAGAGGGGTCAGGGGCAACTGGGGCAACTGGGAGGAGGGGACAGGGGCAGCTGGGGAGGGGACAGGGGCAACTGGGGCAACTGACCCCTGTGACCCCTGTGACCCCTGTGACCCCTGTGACCCCCCTGCTGACCCCTGTGACCCCTGTGACCCTGGTGAGCCCTGTGACCCCTGCTGACCCCTGTGACCCCTGTGACCCCGCTGATCCCTGTGACCCCTGCTGACCCCTGCTGACCCCTGTGACCCTCCGGTGACCGCCACCCCAGGATCGTGACCCCCTGCTGACCCCAGTGACCCCAGTGACCCCTGTGACCCCCTGTGACCCCGCGGTGACCCGATGACCCCCTGCTGACCCCTGCTGACCCCCTGTGACCCCTGTGACCCCGGTGACCCCCGTGACCCCGGTGACCCCGGGGCACTCACAAGCAGCGGGGCCCTGCAGAGTGACCCGGCAGCGGCCGTGGTGGCACTCGAGGCTCCCGGGCAGGTTCGGGGTGCAGTTGGTGACACAGGTCAGGACCCCCGAGGACACAAACGGGAAAAGGAGCCGCCGTAGCCGGGGGGCACGGAGGTGGCACAGCTCTGGGGACACAGGGGACATTGGGGGGTTGGGGACATTGGGGGTTGGGGACACTGGGGACATTGGGGACACTGGGGGATTGGGGGTTGGGGACAATGGGGACAGTGGGGGTTGGGGGATTGGGGGACACTGGGTACATTGGGGGACACTGGGGACATTGGGGGACACTGGGGGATTGGGGGACACTGGGGGGTTAGGGACACTGGGGGGTTGGGGACATTGGGGGGTTGGGGACATTGAGGACAGTGGGGGATTGGGGGGATTGGGGGTTGGGGACAATGGGGACACTGGGGGACACTGGGGGGACACTGGGGGGGTTGGGGGATTTGGGACATTGGGGGACATTGGGGACATTGAGGACACTGGGGACATTGGGGACATTGGGGGATTGGGGACACTGGGGGGGTGGGGGACAGGAGATGTTGGGGGGTCAGTGGGGGTGGGTGGGTGGTCAGTGTGACCAGGGTGTGGTCAGGGCGTGGTCAGGGTGTGGCCAGGGCGTGGTCAGGGGACTCTATGGGTGGTCAGGGGCGTGGTCAGTGGGTCAGGGCGTGGTCAGGGTGTGGTCAGTGGGTCAGGGCGTGGTCAGGGTGTGGTCAGTGGGTCAGGGCGTGGCCAGGGCGTGGTCAGTGGGTCAGGGCGTGGTCACTGGGCTCTATGGATGGCCAGGGCGTGGTCAGTGGGCCAGGGCGTGGTCAGTGCGTGGTCAGGGCGTGGTCAGGGTGTCAGGGCGTGGTCACTGGGCTCTATGGATGGCCAGGGCGTGGTCAGTGGGCCAGGGCGTGGTCAGTGCGTGGTCAGGGCGTGGTCAGGGTGTCAGGGCGTGGTCAGGGCGTGGCCAGGGCGTGGTCAGTGGGTCAGGGCGTGGCCAGGGCGTGGTCAGGGTGTGGTCAGGGCGTGTCCGGCTCGCCGCTCTCACCGTCCAGGTCCGGCTCCTCCCTCATGGCGCTGAGCACGGGGTCGGGTCTGAGCACGAGGCACAGCACGGCTGGGGGAGGGGACAGCGGTGGCACCGGTGACACCAGTGACACCAGTAACAGTGACACACCAGTGACAGTGACACACCAGTGACACCAGTGACACACCAGTGACACCAGTGACACCAGTGACACCAGTGACAGTGACACCAGTGACAGTGACACACCAGTGACACCAGTGACACCAGTGACACACCAGTGACAGCAGTGACAGTGACACCAGTGACACCAGTGGCACCAGTGACACCAGTGACACCAGTGACACACCAGTGACACCAGTGGCACCAGTGACACCAGTGACACCAGTGACACACCAGTGACACCAGTGACAGCAGTGACACCAGTGACAGACCAGTGACACACCAGTGGCACCAGTGACACACCAGTGACACCAGTGACAGCAGTGACACCAGTGACACCAGTGACAGACCAGTGGCACCAGTGACAGACCAGTGGCACCAGTGACACCAGTGACACCAGTGACACCAGTGACACACCGGTGACACCAGTAACAGTGACACACCAGTGACACCAGTGACACACCAGTGACACCAGTGACACCAGTGACACCAGTGACACCAGTGGCACCAGTGACACCAGTGACACACCGGTGACACCAGTAACAGTGACACACCAGTGACACCAGTGACACACCAGTGACACCAGTGACACCAGTGACACCAGTGACACACCGGTGACACCAGTGACACCAGTGACACACCAGTGACACCAGTGACACCGGTGACACCAGTGACACCAGTGACACCAGTGACACCAGTGACACACCAGTGACACCAGTGACACCAGTGACACCAGTGACACCAGTGACACCGGTGACACCAGTGACACCAGTGACACACCAGTGACACCAGTGACACCAGTGACACCAGTGACAGCAGTGACACACCAGTGACACCAGTGACACCGGTGACACCAGTGACACTAGTGACACACCAGTGACACCAGTGACAGTGACACCAGTGACACACCAGTGACACACCAGTGACACCAGTCGCACCAGTGACACCAGTGACACCAGTGACAGCAGTGACAGCAGTGACACCAGTGACACACCAGTGACACCAGTGACACCAGTGACACCGGTGACACCAGTGACACCAGTGACACACCAGTGACACCAGTGACACCAGTGACACCAGTGACAGCAGTGACACCAGTGGCACCAGTGACACCAGTGACACCAGTGACACCAGTGGCACACCAGTGACACCAGTGGCACCAGTGACACCAGTGACACACCGGTGACACCAGTAACAGTGACACACCAGTGACACCAGTGACACACCAGTGACACCAGTGACACCAGTGACACCAGTGACACACCGGTGACACCAGTGACAGCAGGGTGACACCAGTGGCACCAGTGACACACCAGTGACACCAGTGACACCAGTGACAGACCAGTGACACCAGTGACAGCAGGGTGACACCAGTGGCACCAGTGACACACCAGTGACACCAGTGACATCAGTGACACCAGTGACAGGCGGGTTAGGGGTCGGGTTTGGGGTCGGGGGGTCGGTTTTGCGGTTTGGGGAGGATTTCGGGTCGGGTTTGGGGGCAGTTTTGGGTTCGGGGTCGATTTTTGGGGGTTCGGGCGGTTTTTCGGGGTGACCCACAGGTGTCGTGCCGGCACTCGCCCTGGCTCATCGCCGCCGCCCGCAGGTTCGGGGGGCAGATTTGGGATCGGGTTTGGAGTTCGGGGGTCAGATTTGGGGGCAGTTTTGGGGTTCGGGGGCAGGTTCAGGGCAGTTTTTCGGGGTGACCCACAGGTGTCGTGCCGGCACTCTCCCTGGCTCGCCGCCGCCGCCCGCAGGTTCGGGATTTGGGGTCAGATTTGGGGTCGGGTTTGGGGTTGGATTTGGGGTTTGGGGTTCGGGCGGGTTTGGGGGCAGGTTTGGGGTTCGGGGCAGTTTTTGGGGTGACCCACAGGTGTCATGCCGGCACTCGCCCTGGCTCGCCGCCGCCGCCCGCAGGTTCGGGATTTGGGGTCAGATTTGGGGTCAGGTTCGGGGTTGGATTTGGGGTTTGGGGTTTGGGGCAGGTTTGGGGGCAGTTTTGGGGTTCGGGTCAGGTTTTGGAGTTCGGGGCAGGTTTGGGGTCGGGTTTGGGGTTCGGGGCAGGTTCAGGGCAGTTTTTCGGGGTGACCCACAGGTGTCATGCCGGCAGTCTCCCCTGGCTTCGCCGCCGCCGCCCGCAGGTTTGGGGGCAGATTTGGGATCGGGTTTGGAGTTCGGGGTCAGATTTGAGGTCGGTTTTGGGATCGGGGGGCGGGTTTGGGGTTCGGGGCAGGTTTGGGGTCGGGTTTGGGGGCGGGTTTGGGGGCAGTTTTGGGGTTCAGGGCAGTTTTTGGGGTGACCCACAGGTGTCATGCCGGCACTCTCCCTGGCTCGCCGCCGCCCCGCCATGAGTTCGGGGGTCAGATTTGAGGTCGGTTTTGGGATCGGGGGCGGGTTTGGGGTTCGGGGCAGGTTTGGGGTTTGGGGTTCGGGGCGGTTTTTCGGGGTGACCCACAGGTGTCGTGCCGGCACTCGCCCTGGCTCGCCGCCGCCGCCCGCAGGTTCGGGGGTCAGATTTGGGATCGGGTTTGGGGTTCGGGTCAGGTTTTGGAGTTCGGGGCAGGTTCGGGGCAGGTTTGGGGTTTGGGGTTCAGGGCGGTTTTTGGGGTGACCCACAGGTGTCGATGCCGGCACTCTCCCTGGCTCGCCGCCGCCGCCCGCAGGTTCGGGATTTGGGGTCAGATTTGGGGTCAGGTTCGGGGTTGGATTTGGGGTTTGGGGTTTGGGGCAGGTTTAGGGGCAGTTTTGGGGTTCGGGTCAGGTTTTGGAGTTCGGGGGCAGGTTTGGGGTCGGGTTTGGGGTTCGGGGGCAGGTTCAGGGCAGTTTTTCGGGGTGACCCACAGGTGTCATGCCGGCAGTCTCCCTGGCTCGCCGCCGCCGCCCGCAGGTTCGGGGTCAGATTTGAGGTCGGGTTTGGGGTTCGGGCAGGTTTTGGAGTTCGGGGCAGGTTTGGGGTCGGGTTTGGGGTTCAGGGCAGGTTCGGGGCAGTTTTTTGGGGTGACCCACAGGTGTCGTGCCGGCACTCGCCCTGGCTCGCCGCCGCCGCCCGCAGGTTCGGGGTCAGATTTGAGGTCGGGTTTAGGGTCGGGGGGCGGTTTTTGGGGGTTCGGGGGCAGGTTTGGGGTCGGGTTCGGGGGCAGGTTTGGGGTTCGGGGTCGGTTTTTGGGGTGACCCACAGGTGTCATGCCGGCACTCTCCTGGCTCGCCGCCGCCGCCCGCAGGTTCCGCACCAGCTCCTCCGTGATCGCCTCGAACCCGCCGCCGCCGCCGCCGCCGCCGCCCCGCGCCAGCGTGAAGAACGCCCGGTGACCGACCACGACACTGCCCGGCCTGGCGGGGCCACACGCGGTCACTCGGGGGTCACTGGTGGGCGGGGGACACCCCAAACCCGCCCCCACTCGGGGCACCCCTTACTCCAGGCTGGTGATCTCCACGCCCTCGTAGCCGCCCACGGGCCCGTAGATCTTCCGGATCTGCCCGGCACAAAAAGTCGCTTGGTCGCCGGCCCGGGGGCGCGGTGGCCACGCCGGGGGTCGCGGGGGGTCACCCGGTGGTCACCTCGCGGCCGAAGTGGTCGCGGAAGGAGCGGAAGGCCGGCGAGCCGCGGTCACTCAGCGCCTCGGAGAAGTTGAAGTTGGTGAGGGTCACCTCGATGTCCACTGCGGCCAGAGTGGTGCCCGGGAAGGCTGGGGAGGAGGCGGTCAGCGCGGGGGCGGAGTGGGCAGAGTGACCAGAGTGACCAGAGTGACCAGAGCCACAGAGTGACCAGAGTGACCAGAGTGAGCAGAGTGACCAGAGCCACAGAGTGACCAGAGTGACCAGGGGTCACCAGAGTGAGCAGAGTGACCAGAGTGAGCAGAGTGACCAGAGTGAGCAGAGCCACAGAGTGACCAGAGTGACCAGGGCCCCAGAGTGACCAGAGTGAGCAGAGTGACCAGAGTGACCAGAGTGACCAGAGTGACCAAAGTGATCAGGGGCCACAGAGTGACCAGAGTGACCAGGGCCACAGAGTGATCAGAGTGACCAGAGTGACCAGAGTGACCAGGGCCACAGAGTGACCAGAGTGACCAGGGCCACAGAGTGACCAGAGTGACCAGAGTGACCAGAGTGACCAGGGGCCACCAGAGTGACCAGAGCCACAGAGTGACCAGAGTGACCAGGACCCCAGAGTGACCAGGGCCACAAAGTGACCAGAGTGACCAGGGGTCACCAGAGTGACCAGGGCCACAGAGTGACCAGAGTGACCAGAGTGACCAGAGTGATCAGAGTGACCAGAGTGACCAGAGTGACCAGAGTGACCAGGGCTACCAGAGTGACCAGAGTGACCAGGGCCACAGAGTGACCAGGGCCCCAGAGTGACCAGAGTGATCAGAGTGACCAGAGTGACCAGAGTGACCAGGGCTACCAGAGTGACCAGGACCCCAAAAACACCAGAACCCCCAAGAAGACCCCAAAACCCCAGCCCCCAGGTGTGCCCAGGTGTTTTTAATCCCCCCAGGTGTGCCCAGGCGTGCCCTCAGGTGTGCCCAGGTGTGCCCAGGTGTCCCCAGCTGTGCCCAGGTGTGCCCCAGGTGTGCCCCCAGGTGTGCCCAGGTGTCCCCAGGTGTGCCCCCAGCTGTGCCCAGGTGCCCCCAGCTGTCCCCAGGTGTTTTCAATCCCCCAGGTGTCCCCAGGTGTGCCCCCAGGTGTGCCCAGGTGTGTCCCAGGTGTGCCCCCAGGTGTGCCCAGGTGTCCCCAGATGCCCCCAGGTGTGCCCTCAGGTGTGCCCAGGTGTGTCCCCAGGTGTGCCCAGCTGCCCCCAGCTGTGCCCAGGTGCCCTCAGGTGTGCCCAGGTGTGCCCCCAGGTGAGCCCCAGGTGTGCCCAGCTGCCCCCAGGTGTGCCGAGGTGTGTGCCCAGGTGTGCCCAGGTGTTTTCAATCCCCCAGGTCTGCCCCCAGCTGCCCCCAGGTGTCCCCAGGTGTCCCCAGCTGTGCCCAGGTGTGCCCAGGTGTGCCTAGGTGTGCCCCCAGGTGCCCCCAGGTGTCCCCAGGTGTGCCCAGGTGTGGCACTCACGCAGGTTGGTCTCGATGGTGTCGGTGGAGAACTTCGCAGCGGACCCGGCGTAGGACGGGGAGCAGAGACAGCGACCCCGGGGAGGGGCGTGCCCCGTTGTGACACAGCCCTGGGGACACGGGGACAGCGGGGACATTGGGGGACACTGGGGGATTAGACATTGGGGACACTGGGGACATTAAAGAGACATTGGGGGCACTGGGGACATTGGGGCACTGGGGGATTAGGGACACTGGGGACACTGGGGACACTGGGGACACTGGGGATACTAGGGCACTGGGGCACTGGGGGATTGGGGACACTGGGGATATTTGGGATATTGGGGGCACTGGAGGACACTGGGGGGATTGGGGGGATTTGGGACATTGGGGGATTGGGGGACATTGGGGACACTGGGGGACTTTGGGGGACACTGGGGACACTGGGGGATTGGGGACACTGGGGACATTGGGGACATTGGGGATATTTCGGACACTGGGGACACTGGGGACATTGGGGGGACATTGGGGACACTGGGGACATTGGGGGATTGGGGGACACTGGGGGACACTGGGGGACATTGGGGACATTGGGGACATTGGGGGACACTGGGGATATTGGGGACACTGGAGGATTTGGGACATTGGGGGTTGGGGACACTGGGGACATTGGGGGATTGGGGACATTGGGGGACACTGGGGGCACTGGGGGGACACTGGGGACACTGGGGGCACTGGGGGACACAGGGACATGGAGGAGGAGTTTGGGGACAGGCGAGGCGGTGGCACGAGCACAGTGACGGTCACGTGAGGGGACACTCACCTGTGGGGGGAGCCAGGGTGGTCCCAGCGGGGGTCGTGGACGTCACCTGGTGGTCACGGGTGTCACCCGGGTCGTCGTGGGTGTCACCTGGGTGGTCCCAGGGTCACCCGGTGCTCGTGGGTGTCACCTGGGTGGTCCCAGGGGTCACCCGGTGCTCGTGGGTGTCACCTGTGTGCTCGTGGGTGTCACCTGGGTGGTCGTGGTGTCACCCGGGTGGTCCCAGGGGTCACCTGTGTGCTCGTGGGTGTCACCTGGGTGGTCACGGGGTCACCTGGCTGCTCGTGGGTGTCACCTGGGTGGTCAGGGGGTCACCTGGGTGCTCGTGGATGTCACCTGGGTGGTCGTGGGTGTCACCTGGGTGGTCGTGGGTGTCACCTGAGTGGTCGTGGGTGTCACCTGGGTGGTCCCAGGGGTCACCCGGTGCTCGTGGGTGTCACCCGGGTGGTCGTGGGTGTCACCTGGCTGCTCGTGGGTGTCACCTGGGTGCCCGTGGGTGTCACCTGGGTGGTCACCGGTGTCACCCGGGTGGTCGTGGGTGTCCCTGCCGTGCTGGCGGCCGCCGTGGGGGTCACCTCGGTGGTCCTGGTGGTCACTGGGGTCATCGTGGTGGTCACTGGGGGGTGGACGTTGCCGTGGGGGTGTCCTGAGTGGCCGTGGGGGTCCCAGGAATCATCGTGGTGGTGCCCAGGGTGGTGGTCAGTGGCGTGGGGGTCACTGAGGTGTCCGTGGGGGTCTCTGGGGTGCTGCTGGGTCCCGTGGAGGTCACCCGGGTGCCCGTGGGGGTCCCTGGGGTCACGGTGCTGCTGTCCAGGGTGGTGGTCAGTGGCGTGGGGGTCTCCTGAGTGGCCGTGGTGGTCCCTGAGGGTCCCGTGGAGGTCACCTGGTGCCCGTGGGTGACCCTGGGGTGGTCACTGAGGTCACTGCAGGGGTGGACATTGCCGTGAGGGTGTCCTGAGTGGCCGTGGGTGACCCTGGGGTCACGGTGCTGCTGTCCAGGGTGGTGGTCAGTGGCGTGGGGGTGTCCTGGGTGGCCGTGGGGGTCCCTGGGGTGGTGCTGGGTTCTGTGGAGGTCACTTGGGTGGCCGTGGGGTCCCTTGGGCCACTGTGGTGCTGTCCAGAGTGGTCTTGGAGGTGTCCAGGGTGGTGGTCAGTGCCGTGGGGGTCACTGAGGTGTCCGTGGGGGTCCCTGGGGTGCTGCTGGGTCCCATGGGGGTCACCTGGGTGATCATGGATGACCCTGGGGTGGTCACTGAGGTCACTGCAGGGGTGGACGTTGCCGTGGGGGTGTCCTGAGTGGCCGTGGGGGTCCCAGGAATCATCGTGGTGGTGTCCAGGGTGGTGGTCAGTGGCGTGGGGGTCACTGAGGTGGCCGTGGGGGTCCCTGGGGTGGTCACTGAGGTCACTGCGGGGTGGACGTTGCTGTGGGGGTCCCTGGGGTCACGGTGCTGCTGTCCAGGGCGGTGGTCAGTGGAGTGGGGTCTCCTGAGTGGCCACTGTGGTCACTGGGCTGTTTGTGGTGGTCCCTGAGGGTCCCGTGGAGGTCACCCAGGTGGCCGTGGGTGACCCTGGGGTGGTCACTGAGGTCACTGCAGGGTGGACGCTGCCGTGGGGGTGTCCTGGGTGGTCTTGGAGGTCATTTGGGTCATCGTGGTGGTGCCCAGGGCGGTGGTCAGTGGCGTGGGGGTCTCTGGGGTGGTCGTGGTGGTCACTTGGGTGGTGCTGGGTTCCGTGGGGGTGTCCTGAGTGGCCGTGGGGGTCACAGGGGTCACCGTGCTGCTGTCCAGGGTGGTGGTGGACACCGGAGGGGTCTCCTGAGTGGCCACTGTGGTCCCTGGGCTGTTTGTGGTGGTCCCTGAGGGTCCCGTGGAGGTCACCTGGGTGGCCGTGGGTGACCCTGGGGTGGTCACTGAGGTCACTGAAGGGGTGGACGTTGCCGTGGGGGTGTCCTGGGTGGCCGTGGGTGACCCTGGGGTGGCCGTGGTGCTGTCCAGGGTGGTCATGGAGGTGTCCAGGGGGTCCCTGGGGTGGTCACTGAGGTCACTGCAGGGGTGGACGCTGCCGTGGGGGTCCCTGGGGTCACGGTGGAGGTGTCCAGGGTGGTCTCGGGTGCCGTGGGTGACCCCGGGGTGGCCGTGGAGGGTCCCGTGGGTGTCCCCAGAGCCGTGCTGGGCGGTGTTGGGGTGACCTGAGTGACCGTGGGGGTCTCCTGGGTGGCCGTGGGGGTCCCTGGCGTCACCGTGGGTGTGTCCAGGGTGGTCTTGGAGGTGTCCAGGGGGCGGTTGATGCTGAGGGGTCCCTGGGGTGCTCGTGGGTGACCCTGGGGTGGTCACTGAGGTCACTGCAGGGGTGGACGTTGCCGTGGAGGTGTCCTGAGTGGCCGTGGGCCTCCCTGGGGTGACCGTGGGGGTCCCTGGGGTCACGGTGGAGGTGTCCAGGGTGGTCTCGGGTGCCGTGGGTGACCCCGGGGTGGCCGTGGAGGGTCCCGTGGGTGTCCCCAGAGCCGTGGTGGGCGATGTCGGGTGACCTGAGTGACCGTGGGGGTCCCTGGGGTGGTGGTTGGTGCTGTGGAGGTCACCCGGGTGCCCGTGGGTGACACTGGGGTGGTCACTGAGGTCACTGGGGGGTGGACATTGCCGTGGGGGTGTCCTGGGTGGCCGTGGGGGTCCCTGGGGTCATCGTGGTGGTGCCCAGGGTGGTGGTCAGTGGCGTGGGGGTCACCTGGTGGCCGTGGGTGACCCCGGGGTGGTCACTGAGGTCACTGGGGAGTGGACGTTGCCGTGGAGGTGTCCTGAGTGGCCGTGGGTGACCCTGAGGTCATTGTGGTCATCTCCAGGCCGGTGGTCGGTGCCGTGGGTGACTCCTGGCGTGGCCGTGGAGGGTCCCGTGGGTGTCCCCAGAGCCGTGGTGGGCGATGTCGGGGTGACCTGAGTGACCGTGGGGGTCCCTGGGGTGCTGCTGGGTGCCGTGGAGGTCACCTGGGTGGCCGTGGGTGACCCTGGGGTGGGCACTGAGGTCACAGGAGGGGTGGACATTGCCGTGGGGGTGTCCTGGGTGGCCGTGGGGGTCCCTGGGGTCATCGCGGTGGTGTCCAGGGTGGTGGTCAGTGGCGTGGGGTCACTGAGGTGCCCGTGGGTGACCCTGGGGTGGTCACTGAGGTCACTGGGGAGTGGACGTTGCCGTGGAGGTGTCCTGAGTGGCCGTGGGTGACCCTGAGGTCATTGTGGACATCTCCACGGGGTGGTCGGTGCCGTGGGTGACCCCGGGTGGCCGTGGAGGGTCCCGTGGGTGTCCCCAGGGCCGTGCTGGGCGATGTCGGGGTGACCTGAGTGACCGTGGGGGTCCCTGCGAGGGTGGTTGGTGCTGTGGAGGTCACCTGGGTGGCCGTGGGTGACCCTGGGGTGGTCACTGAGGTCACTGCAGGGGTGGACGTTGCCGTGGGGGTGTCCTGGGTGGCCGTGGGGGTCCCTGATGTCGTTGTCACGGTCCCTGGGGTGGACGTAGTGGCCCAGGGGGTCGTTGTGCTGATGTCCAGGGTGGTCTCGGGTGCCGTGGGTGACCCCGGGGTGGCCGTGGAGGGTCCCGTGGGTGTCCCCAGAGCCGTGCTGGGCGATGTTGGGGTGTCCCGGGTGACCGTGGGGGTCTCTGGGGTGGTCACTGAGGTCACTGCAGGGGTGGACGTTGCCGTGGGGGTCTCCTGGGTGGTCGTGGATGTCTCCAGGCTGGTGCTGGGTGTCGTGGGTGACCCTGGGGTGGTTGTGGACATCTCCAGGGTGGTGGGCAGTGGCGTGGGGGTCTCCTGGGTGGTCGTGGTGACCCTGGGGTGACCATGGAGGTCACTGGAGGGGTGGACGTTGCCGTGGGGGTGTCCTGAGTGGCCGTGGGGGTCCCTGGGGTCATCGTGGAGGTGTCCAGGGTGGTCAGTGCCGTGGGTGACCCTGGCGTGGCCGTGGAGGGTCCCGTGGGTGTCCCCAGAGCCGTGCTGGGCGATGTCGGGGTGACCTGAGTGGCCGTGGGTGACCCTGGGGTCGTGGTGCTGCTGTCCAGGGTGGTGGTCAGTGACGTGGGGGTCCCTGGGGTGGTCACTGAGGTCACTGCAGGGTGGACGCTGCCGTGGGGTGTCCTGGGTGCCCGTGGGGGTCCCTGGGGTGTCCGTGGGGGTCCCTGGGGTGCCCGTGGGGGTCCCTGGGGTGCTGCTGGGCGCTGTGGTGACCACTCGGGTGGTTGTGGATGACCCCGGGTGGTCGTGGTCATCTCCAGGGTGCTGCTGGGTCCCGTGGGGGTCACCTGGGTGGTCGTGGGTGACCCTGGGATGGTTGTGGGGGTCCCTGGGGTGGTCACTGAGGTCACTGCAGGGGGGACGTTGCCGTGGAGGTGTCCTGAGTGGCCGTGGGTGACCCTGAGGTCATTGTGGACATCTCCACGGGGTGGTCAGTGCCGTGGGTGACCCTTGGGTGGCCGTGGGGGTCCCTGGGGTGGTCACTGAGGTCACTGAAGGGGTGGACATTGCTGTGGAGGTGTCCTGAGTGGCCGTGGGTGACCCTGGGGTCACCGTGGGTGTGTCCAGGGTGGTCTTGGAGGTGTCCAGGGGGTCACTGGGGTGGTCACAGAGGTCACTGCAGGGGTGGACGCTGCCGTGGGGGTCCCTGGGGTCACGATGCTGCTGTCCAGGGTGGTCTTGGGTGTTGTGGGTGACCCTGGCGTGGCCGTGGAGGGTCCCGTGGGTGTCCCCAGAGCCGTGGTGGGCGATGTTGGGGTGTCCTGGGTGCCAGTGGGGGTCCCTGGGGTGCCCGTGGGGGTCCCTGGGGTGCCCGTGGGGTCCCTGGGGTGTCCGTGGGCGCTGTGGTGACCACTGGGCGGTTGTGGATGACCCCCGGGTGGTCGTGGTCATCTCCAGGGTGCTGCTGGGTCCCGTGGGGGTCTCCTGGGTGGTCGTGGGTGACCCTGGGGTGGTTGTGGGGTCCCTGGGGTGGTCACTGAGGTCACTGCAGGGGTGGACGTTGCCGTGGGGGTCTCGTGGGTGGTCGTGGTCATCTCCAGACTGGTGGTCGGTGCCGTGGGTGACCCTGGGGTGGCCGTGGGTGACCCTGAGGTGGCCGTGGGGGTCCCTGGGGTGGTCACGGTGGTCACTGCAGGGCTGGACGTCCCCGTGGGGGTGTCCTGGGTGGCCGTGGGGGTCCCTGGGCTGCTCTGGGTGGTCTCTGTCCCCACGATGGCGGCTGCGGGGGAGGGTCCAGAGTGAGCAGAGACCCCCAGGGAGGAGACCCGGCCTTCATCCTCCTCCTCCTCCTCCTCCCTCCATCCCCCTCCACCCTCTCCCCATCGTCTCCACCTTCCTCCTCCTCCTCTTCCTCCTCATTGTCCTCCTCCTCTTCCTCTTCCTCCTCCTCCTCCTCTTCCCCCACTCCAACCTCTCCCCCTTCATCGTCTCCTCTTCCTCCTCCTCCTCTTCCTCCTCCAAGCCCTCCAGACCATGAACCCTCAAACCTTCCTCCTTTTTCTCCTCTTCCTCTTCCTCCTCCTCCTTCAGAGCACGGACCCCTCCGGCCCCAACTCCTCTTCATCCTCCTCCTCCTCCTCCAAATCCTTCAAACCTGAGCCCCTCCAACCTCTCCCACCCCAACTCCTCCTCCTCTTCTTCCTCCTCTTCCTCCTCTTCCTCATCCTTTTCTTCATCCTCCTCCTTTTCTTCATCCTCTTCATCCTCCTCTTCTTCATCCCCTTCATCTTCCTCCTCCTCCTTCAGATCAAGAACCCTCCAACTTTTCCCTCCCCGATTCCTCCTCCGCTTCTTCATCTTCCTTTTCTTCATCCTCCTTTTCTTCATCCTCCCTTCTTCATCCTCCGCTTCTTCATCTTCCTTTTCTTCATCCTCCTCTTCTTCATCCTCCTCGTCTTCATCTCCTTCATTTTCCTCTTCCTCCTCCTCCTTCAGATCATGAACCCCTCAAACTTTTTCCACCTGAATTCCTCCTCCTTTTCTTCATCCTCCTCTTCTTCATCCTCCTTTTCTTCATCCTCCTCTTCTTCATCTCCTTCATCTTCTCTTCCTCCGAGCCCTTCATCCCACGGACCCCTCCGACCCCAACCCCTCCTCTTCCTCTTCTTCATCCCCTTCATCCTCCTCCGAGATCTTCAGACCTGAACCTCTCCCACCGCAATTCCTCCTCCTCCTCTTCCTCGTCCCCTTCATCTTCCTCTTCCTCCAGCACCTTCAGATCTGAACCCCTCAAACCCCAACTCCTCTTCCTCTCCTTCATCCCCTTCCTCTTCCTCCAGCACCTTCGGGTCTGAGCCCCTCCAGCCTCTCCCACCCCAATTCTTCCTCCTCCTCCTCTTCTTCATCCTCCTCCTCCTCATCCCCTTCCTCTTCCTCCAGCACCTTCAGATCTGAGCCCCTCCAGCCTCTCCCACCCCAATTCTTCATCCTCCTCCTCCTCTTCTTCATCCTCCTCTTCCTCATCCTCTTCCTCCAACACCTTCAGATCACAAACCCCTCAAACCCCAACTCCTCTTCCTCTCCTTCATCCCCTTCCTCTTCCTCCAGCGCCTTCGGGTCTGAGCCCCTCAAACCTCTCCCACCCCAATTCTTCCTCCTCCTCTTCTTCATCCTCCCGGTGTCCCCCCGGTGTCCCCCCATGTCCCCCCCGTGTCCCCTCCCCTCTCACCTGCCAGGACCCAGGTGAGCAGCACCAGGCCCCTCCCCCGCTGTCCCCCCGCCATCGTCCCCGCGCTGTCCCCGACTGGGCGCGCGCCAGCCGCCGGCGACAATTTGAGGGGGTGGCGGTGGGGGGTGACAGAGGGTGGCCCCGGACCTTTGTCCCCAGGGTGGGAGCGGGTGGCGGGCGGTGACACGCGGGGGTGACACACGGGGTGACACACGCGCCGGAGAATGCGGCGGCCGCGCCCCGCGCTTCCTCCAGCTGCCACCTGCGCGGGGACACGGGGGGGACACGGGGTGGGGACACGGGGTGGGGACACACGGGGTGGCACCGAGATCGGGGGGACACGGGGATGGGGACAAGGAAATGTCACCGAGATCGGAGGGGACACGGGAGTGTCACCAGGACCGGGGGGACACGGAAATGTCACTGAGATCGGGGGGACACGGGAGTGTCACCAGGACCGGGGGGACACGGGATGGGGACACGGAAATGTCACCGAGATCGGTGTAGGGGACACGGGATGGGGACACGGAAATGTCGCCGAGATCGGGGGGACACGGGGATGGGGACACGGGAGTGTCACCAGGATCGGTGTAGGGGACACGGAAATGTCACTGAGATCGGGGGGACACGGAAATGTCACCAGGATCGGTGTAGGGGACACGGGAATGGGGACACTGGGGTGTCACCGAGATCGGGGGGACACGGGATGGGGACACAGAAATGTCACCAGGACCGGTGGGGGACACGGGGATGGGGACACTGGGGTGTCACCGAGATCGGGAGGGACAGGGGGTGGGGACAGAGAAATGTCACCAGGATCGGTGTAGGGGACACACGGAAATGTCACCAGGATCGGGGGGACACGTGGATGGGGACACGGAAATGTCACCAGGATCGGTGTAGGGGACACGGGATGGGGACACGGAAATGTCGCCAAGACCGGGGGGACACGGGGATGGCGACACTGGGGTGTCACCGAGATCGGGAGGGACAGGAGGTGGGGACACAGAAATGTCGCTGAGATCGGTGCAGGGGACACGGGAGGGTCACCAGGACCGGGGGACACGGGATGGGGACATGGACGTGTCCTGGTGGCCGCCAGGGACATGGGGACACAGGAGTGTCACCGAGTTTGGTGGCGACACTGAGTTGTCACCCAGAGTGGTGGCGGACACGGGGTGGGGACACAGAAACGTCACCGGGATCGGTG
>JAKWBO010000858.1:0-24984 GCA_034336685.1 Luscinia luscinia
CACTCCCAGCCCCTTTCCATGGATTTGGAATCACAATCCCTCTCTCTTCCCAGTCTCTTTTCATGGAAAAATATCACACGGATTTAGGATCCAAATCCCACATGGAAAAGGATCATGATCCCACAACTCCCACCCCATTTCCTGCCCCTTGGGAATTTGAGATCCAGGGTTTTCCCGATTTTCTGTGGGATTTTCCATTGGGAGGCTCTGCAGGAAGCTGAGGCAGAACTCCCTTTCTCCAGGATTTGGGATCACAATCCCTCCACTCTCAATCCTTTTCCATGGAAAAGGATCATGATCCCACATGGAAAGGGTCATGATCCCACATGGAAAGGATTCAAATCCCACGTGGAAAAGGTCATGATCCCACATGGAAAAGGAGTTAAAATCCCACATGGAAAAGGATTCAAATCCCACATGGAAAAGGATTCAATCCCACATGAAAAGGATTCAAATCCCATGGAAAAGGATTCAAATCCCACATGGAAAAGGATTCAAATCCCACATGGAAAAGGATTAAAATCCCACATGGAAAAGGATTAAAATCCACATGGAAAAGGGTCACAACCTCCTCATTTCCCCAACTCTTTTCCATGGAAAGCACCACGATCCCACAACTCCCAGCCCATTTCCTGTGCCTGGAGGATTTGGGATGTGGGATTTTTCTGGGATTTTCCCAGCCAGACCTGTGTGTGTGTGATTTTCCATGGGGAGGCTCCAGAGGAATCTGAGTCAGCGCTCCCTTCTCCACGGATTTGGCATCCCAATCCCTTCACTCCCACCCCGCTTCCCGCCCCAGGGGATTTGGGATGTGGATTTTCCCACTGCAGACCTGTCTGTGCGGGGTTTTCTGCGGGAGGCTCCTGAGGAAGCTGTGGCAGCGCCCCTGTGCTCCTCCAGGCTGCTCTGCTGCTTGTAGCTGCGGCCGCACGAGCTGCACTTGTAGGGCTTGCCCACGGTCGGGGAGGACACTGGGGAGGGACACAGAAATCAGGATTTGGGGAAATCAGCATTTGGGAAATCAGCATGTGGAAATCAGGGTTTGGGATTTGGGATCTGGGATTTGGGATATCTGCACTTGTAGGGCTTGCCCACGGTCGGGAGGACACTGGGGAGGGACACAGAAATCAGGGTTTGGGAAATCAGCATTTGGGAAATCAGCATGTGGGAAATCAGGGTTTGGGATTTGGGATATCTGCACTTGTAGGGCTTGCCCACGGTCGGGGAGGACACTGGGGAGGGACACAGAAATCAGGGTTTGGGAAATCAGCATTTGGATTTGGGATATCTGCACTTGTAGGGCTTGCCCACAATCAGGGAAGACACTGGGGAGGGACACAGAAATCAGGGTTTGGGATTTGGGAAATCAGCATTTGGGATTTGGGATATCTGCACTTGTAGGAGCTTGACCACGGTTGGGGAGAACACTGGGGAGGACACAGAAATCAGGATCTGGGATTTGGGAAATCAGCATTTGGGAAATCAGCATTTGGGGAATCAGCATTTGGGGAATCAGGGTTTGGGATTTGGGATATCTGCACTTGTAGGGCTTGCCCACAGTCAGGAGGACACTGGGAGGGACACAGAAATCAGGATTTGGGAAATCAGCATTTGGGATATCTGCACTTGTAGGGCTTGCCCACAATCAGGGAAGACACTGGGGAGGAACACAGAAATCAGGGTTTGGGATTTGGGAAATCAGCATTTGGGAAATCAGCATTTGGGATTTGGGATATCTGCACTTGTAGGGCTTGCCCATGGTCGGGGAGAACACTGGGGAGGGACACAGAAATCAGGGTTAGGATTTGGGAAATCAGCATTTGGGAAATCAGCATTTGGGAAATCAGGTTTGGGATTTGGGAAATCAGGGTTTGGGAAATCAGCATTTGGGAAATCAGGATCTGGGATTTGGGAAATCAGCATTTGGGAAATCAGGATCTGGGATTTGGGAAATCAGGGTTTGGGATTTGGGATATCTCCCAGCACAAGCTGCACTTGTAGGGCTTGCCCACAGTCGGGAGGACACTGGGAGGGACACAGAAATCAGGATCTGGGATTTGGGAAATCAGCATTTGGGAAATCAGCATTTGGGATTTGGGATATCTGCACTTGTAGGGCTTGCCCACGGTGGAGAGGACACTGGGGAGGACACAGAAATCAGGATCTGGGATTTGGGGAAATCAGCATTTGGGAAATCAGCATTTGGGAAATCGGCATTTGGGATTTAGGAAATCAGCATTTGGGAAATCGGCATTTGGGAAATCAGGGTTTGGGATTTGGGATATCTCCCAGCACAAGCTGCACTTGTAGGGCTTGCCCACGGTCCGGGAGGACACCTGAGGGGGACACAGAAATCAGGGTTTGGGATTTGGGAAATCAGCATTTGGGAAATCAGGATCTGGGATTTGGGAAATCAGGGCTTAGGATTTAGGATCCAGGATTTGGGACATCTGCACTTGTAGGGCTTGCCCACAGTCAGGGAGGACACTGGGGAGGAGATGGACATCAGGGTTTGGGATTTGGGATGCAGGATCTGGGATTTGGGATCAGGGAAATCAGGATTTGGGATCTGGGATTTGGGGACATGTGATATTGGGAGTTGGGGAAATTGGGAAATGGGGGTGGAAAAGTGGAAGGAATTGGGGAATGGGGAAAATTTGGATTGGCACCGGAATTTGGATCAGGAACTGGGAATTAAGATCAGGAATTGGGAAATGGGATCAGAAATTGGGAACTGGGATCAGGAACTGGGGAACTCCACTGAGAACTCCATTCCAGGAATTTCTCCCAGCCATGGAAAACCGGAAGCTGCAGGGTTGGAATTTTCCAGGCTGGGATGAGAAGGAAATCCTGGGAATTTTGGTTCCTCGGAGCCTCTTTGATGTCGGATCCTTAATCCCTGATTTTTTTTTTTTTTTTGGGAAGCAGATGAAAGGCAGGAGCCCCTCCTGGGAACGCTGGGAATGTGCAGCCCCTCCCCGCTGGAATCCATGGAAAATCTCGGGATTTCCTCCTTCACCCTCCCAAAAAAGCCCAGGTTGGGGAGGATGGGATGGGGAGGGAATTGTCCCAATTCCCGCCCCTGGAATGAAGGAAGGTGGGAATGGAGCCCAAAATTAGGAAAATCGTGAATTTAGGGAATTTGGGATCTCCTGAAGGATCCCAGTGAGGGAAAAATCCCTGGAGCAGGAGGAGATCCAGACTGGAGTGGGATTGGGATCCATGGGGAGCCCAGAGCCCAAAATGAGGGAAAATCCCAGGATTTGGGGAATTTGGGATCTCCTGAAGGATCTCAGTGAGGGAAAAATCCCTGGAGCAGGAGGAGATCCAGGCTGGGAATGAGATCAGGATCCACAGGAGCCCAAAATGAGGGAAAATCCTGGAATTTGGGGAGTTTGGGATCCCGTGAAGGGATTCCAGTGAGGGAAAAATCCCTGAGCAGGAGGCAGATCCAGGCTGGGAATGGGATTGAGATCCACAGGGAGCCCAAAATGAGGGAAAATCTTGGGATTTAGGCACTTTGGGATCCTTGGAAGGACATAATGGAGAGAAAATCTTAGGATTTGGGCAATATGGGATCCTCGAAAGATCCCAATGAGGGAAGAATCCTTTCTTTGGGAAATTAGAATTGTCCCTCCAGGACAGGGGAGATCAGGAGGGGACAGACTGGGAACAAGAGCTGATGGGATGGGATGGGATCAATGGGATCAATGGGATCAATTGGATGGGATCAGTGGGACAGGATTTATGGGGTGGGATCGATGGGATGGGATGGGATCAATGGGTTGGGATCAATGCAATTGAAATATGTGATGGGATCAATGGGATTGATGAGATGGGAAAGATGGGATTGATGGGATCAATGGGTTGGGATCAGTGGGATGTGATGGGATCCATGGGATCCATGGGATCGATGGGATGGGATGGGATCAATGGAATAGGAAGTATGTGATGGATCAATGGGATTGATAGGATGGGATGGGATCAATGGGATAGGATCAATGGGATATATGATGGGATCCATTGGAACAATGGAATGGGATCAACGGATCAGTGGGATGGGATTTATGGGACGGGAAGTATGTGATGGGATCAATGGGATCAATGGGATTGATGGACTGGGATCAATGGGATCAACGGGATTGATGGGATGGAATCAACGGGATAGGATTTGGCTTTTCCATGACATCTGCCCTGGATTTCTTTAGGATTTCCTACAGGGAAAACTCTGGAAACTTTTGGAAACTTGGGAAAACTTTGGAAACTTTTGGAAACTTGGGAAAACTTTGGAAACTTCTGGAAACTTGGGAAAACTTTGGAAACTTCTGGAAACTTGGGAAAACTTTGGAAACTTTTGGAAACTTGGGAAAACTCTGGAAACTTTTGGAAACTTGGGAAAACTTTGGAAACTCCCACCACCCCCAGCCCATCCCCACTGCCACCAGCCCCTCCCCACGCACCCGAGTGAGTGCGCAGGTGCCCGCTGAGGGCGTCGCGGCGCCGGCAGGCGTAGGAGCAGAAGGGGCACTTGAAGGGCTTCTCCCCCGAGTGCAGCTTGATGTGGCGCAGCAGGTTCCCCTTCTGCGTGAAGGAGGCGCCGCACTGCTGGCACTGGAACGGCCTCTCCCCTGGAAAATCCCAAAATTCCCAATGGGAACATTCCCAAAAACCCTGACATCAACCCCAACCCTGCACTGCTGGCACTGGAACCCTGAAAATCCTAAAATTCCCAATGGGATCACTCCCAAACAACCCTGACCCCACACTTCTGGCAACTGGAATGGCCTCTCCCTGAAAATCCTAAAATTCCTAATGGGATCATTCCCAAAGAACCCCAACCCTGCACTGCTGGCACTGGAACGGCCTCTCCCCTGGAAAATCCCAAAATTCCCAATGGGATCATTCCCAAAGAACCCCAACCCTGCACTGCTGGTACTGGAACGGCCTCTCCCTGGAAAATCCTAGAATTCCCAATGGGATCATTCCCAAAGAACCCTGACTCCCACACTGCTGGCACTGGAACGGCCTCTCCTGAAAATCCTAAAATTCCCAATGGGAACATTCCCAAAAACCCTGACATCAACCCCAACCCTGCACTGCTGGCACTGGAACGGCCGCCTCCTGAAAATCCCAGAATTCCCAATGGGATCATTCCCAAAAAACCCTAATCCTGACCCTGCACTGCTGGCACTGGAACCCCTGAAATCCCAAAATTCCCAATGGGATCATTCCCAAAAACCCTACTCCTGACCCTGCACTGATGGCACTGGAACCCCTAAAATCCAAAAATTCCCAATGGGATCATTGCCAAAGAACCCCAACCCTACTCCTGACCCTGCACTGCTGGCTCTGAACGGCCTCTCCCCTGGAAAATCCCAGAATTCTCATTGGGATCATTCCCAAAACCCCTACTCCTGACCCTGCACTGCATGCAGCCCATCCCACACACATCCAACCCCAGAATTCCCAAATTCCCACAGCCCAGACCCCATTCCCAGGGCACTAACCCCACTCCCAGCTCCACAGAATTCCCATTTTATTCCCATTTTTTTGGGAATCTCACCAGTGTGGCTCCGTTTGTGCACCATGAGCACGTTGGGCCCCATGCACACCATCCCACACCCCAGAATTCCCATTTATCCCATTTTTTTCACATTTTATCCCATTTATTCCCATTGTATCCCATTTTATCCCATTTTTATCCCATTTTTATCCTATTTTATCCCATTATATCCCATTTTTATCCCATTTTTTGGGAATCTCACCGTGTGGCTCGCTTGTGCACCATGAGCACGTTGGGCCCCATGCACACCATCCCACACCCAGAATCCCCATTTATTCCCATTTTTACCCCATTTTATCCCATTTTTATCCCATTAATTCCCATTTTCCCCTATTTTTACCCCATTCTCTCACCGGTCTGACTCCGCTTGTGCACCATGAGCACGTTGGGCCCCATGCACACCATCCCACACCCCAGAATCCCCATTTTATCCCATTTTACCCCATTTTACCCCATTCCCTCACCGGTATGACTCCATTTGTGCACCATGAGCACGTTGGGCCCGATGCAGAACATCCCACACCCCAGAATTCCCATTTTTACCTCCATTTTATCCCATTTTCATCCCATTTTTTTCCATTTTTATCCCATTTTACCCCATTTTACCCTATTCCTCACCCGTGTGGCTCCGCTTGTGCACTATGAGCACGTTGGGCCCGATGCACACCATCCCACACCCCAGAATTCCCATTTTTACCCCATTTTTTCCCCATTTATTCCAATTTTTACCCCATTTTATACCATTTTTTGGGAATCTCACCTGTGTGGCTCCGCTTGTGCACTATGAGCACGTTGGGCCCGATGCACACCATCCCACACCCCAGAATTCCCATTTTATCCCATTTTTCCCCATTTATTCCCATTTTTACTCCCATTTTATCCCATTATTTCCCCATTCCTCATCGGTATGACTCCGCTTGTGCACCATGAGCACGCTTTGGCCCGATGCACACCATCCCACACCCCAGAATCCTCATTTTATCCCATTTTTTCCCCATTTATTCCAATTTTTACCCCATTTTATCCCATTTTACCCCATTCCCTCACCAGTGTGGCTCCGCTTGTGCACCATGAGCACATTGGGCCTGATGCAGAACATCCCACACTCCAGGATTCTCATTTTTACCCCATTTTATCTCATTTTATCTCATTTTATCCCATTTTTCCCCATTTTATCCCATTCCTCACCAGTATGACTCCGCTTAGTGCACCATGAGCACGTTGGGCCTCGACGGTACACCATCCCACACTCCAGAATTCCCATTTTTACCCCATTTTATCTCATTTTATCCCATTTTATGCCATTTTTACCCCATTCCTCACCGGTGTGGCTCCGTTTGTGCACCATGAGCACGCTAGGCCTCATGCAGAACATCCCACACCCTAGAATTCCCATTTTTATCCCATTTTTTGGGAATCTCACCAGTATGACTCCGCTTGTGCACCATGAGCACGTTGGGCCCGATGCACACCATCCCACTACTTCCAGAATTCCTATTTTTATCCCATTTTTCCTCATTTATTCCCATTTTCCCCATTTTACCCCATTCCTCACCGGTGTGGCTCCGTTGTGCACCATGAGCACGTTGGGCCCGATGTAGAACATCCCACACCCTAGAATTCATTTTTACCCCATTTTATCTCATTTTATCCCATTTTATGCCATTTTACCCATTTTATCCCATTTTTCCCATTCCTCACTCAGTATGACTCCGTTTGTGCACCATGAGCACGCTAGCTCGATGCACACCATCCCAACCCCAGAATTCTCATTTACCCCATTATTTCCATTTTACCCCATTCCTCACCAGTGTGGCTCCATTTGTGCACCATGAGCACGTTGGGCTCGATGTACACCATCCCACACCCAGAATTCTCATATTTTACCCCATTTTATCCTATTTTTACCCCATTTTCCCCATTCCTCACCAGTGTGGCTCGCTTGTGCACCATGAGCACGTTAGGTCTCGATGCACACCCATCCCATACCCAGAATTCTCATTTTTACCCCATTTTATCCCATATTACCTCATTTTATCCCATTTTTCCCATTTTCCCCCATTCCTCACCAGTGTGGCTCCGCTTGTGCACCATGAGCACGTTGGGCCCGGATGCACACCATCCCACACTCCCAGAATTCCCATTTTTACCCCATTTTATCTCATTTTACCCCATTTTATGCCATTTTTACCCCATTCCTCACCAGTATGACTCGCTTGTGCACCATGAGCACGTTGGGCCCGATGCACACCATCCCGCACACGCCACATCGCAGTTTCCTGGGCAGGCGGATGCCGCCGGCGAGTGCGGCTCGGGAACGGCTCCGGAACGGCCCGCCCGCCCGCCTCGGCCCGCCTCGGGCAGAGAACCCTCGGCCCCTCCCGCCTCTCCGGCAGCCCCGGCCCGGGGAGTCCTCCTCAGAGGACATCTCCACCTTGATGGAGTTGGCTGCGGGGGAAAGGGGTTAGGAGGGGGAAATGGGATGGGGAGAGGGGAATGGGATGGGAAATGGGGAAAATGGAATCAGGAGAAGGGGAAATGGGAATAATGGGAAAATGGGAAAATGGGAAAATGGGATGGGGAAGGGGAAATGGGATGGGGAATGGGGAATAATGGGGTGGGGAGAGGGGGAAATGGGGAATAATGGGGTGGGAGAGCGTAAACGGGAGTCAGGAGATGGGAAATGAGGAAAAATGGGAAAATGGGATGGGGAGAGGGGAAATGGATGGAAATGGGGAATAATGGGGTGGGGAGAGGGGGAAATGGGGAATAATGGGAAAATGGGAAAATGGGAAAATGGGAAAATGGGAAAATGGGATGGGGAAGGGGGAAATGGGATGGGGAATGGGGAATAATGGGGTGGGGAGAGGGGGAAATGGGGAATAATGGGAAAATGGGAAAATGGGAAAATGGGATGGGGAAGGGGGAAATGGGATGGGAATGGGGAATAATGGGGTGGGGAGAGGGGAAAATGGGATCAGGAGAGGGGAATGGGATTGGGAAATGGAGAATAATGGGTGGGGAGAGGGGAATTGGGAATAATGGGGTAGGGAGAGGGGAAAATGGGGTCAGAAGATGGGGAAATGAGGAAAATGGGAAAAATGGGATAATGGGATGGGGAAATGGGATGGGAAATGGGGGAATAATGGGGTGGGGAGAGGGGAAATTGGGAATAATGGGGGTAGGGAGTGGGGAAAATGGAGTCAGAAGATGGGGAAATGAGGAAAAATGGGAAAATGGGATAATGGGATGGGGAAATGGGATGGGAAATGGGGAATAATGGGAAAATGGGATGGGGAAGGGGAAATGGGATGGGAAATGGGGAATAATGGAATCAGGAGAGGGGAAATGGGAATAATGGGAAAAATGGATGGGGAAGGGAAATGGATGGGAAATGGGGAATAATGGGGAAATGGGATGGGAAATGGGGAATAATGGGGAAATGGGATGGGAAATGGGGAATAATGGGGAAAATGGGATGGGAAGGGAAATGGATGGGAAATGGGGAATAATGGGGGAAATGGGATGGGAAATGGGGAATAATGGGGAAAATGGGATGGGAAGGGGGAAATGGGGAATTAATGGGGTGGGGAGAGGGAAAATGGGATCAGGAGAGGGGGAATGGGATTGGGAAATGGGGAATAATGGGGTGGGAGAGGGGAAATGGGGAATAATGGGGTAGGGAGAGGGGAAAATGGGGTCAGAAGATGGGGAAATGAGGAAAAATGGGAAAATGGGATAATGGGATGGAGAAATGGGATGGGAAATGGGGAATAATGGGGAAAATGGGATGGGGAAGGGGAAATGGGATGGGAAATGGGGAATAATGGAATCAGGAGAGGGGGAAATGGAATAATGGGAAAAATGGGATGGGGAAGGGGAAATGGGATGGGAAATGGGGAATAATGGGGGAAATGGGATGGGGAAGGGGGAAATGGGGAATAATGGGGTGGGGAGAGGGGAAAATGGATCAGAGAGGGAATGGGATTGGGAAATGGGGAATAATGGGGTGGAGAGGGAAAATGGGATTGGGAAATGGGAAATGGGGAATAATGGGGTGGGAGAGGGGAAAATGGGATCAGGAGATGGGGAAATGAGGAAAAATGGGAAAAATGGGATAATGGGATGGGGAAATGGGATGGGAAATGGGGAATAATGGGGAAAATGGGATGGGGAAGGGGAAATGGGGAATAATGGGGTGGGGAGAGGGAAAATGGGATCAGGAGAGGGGAATGGGATTGGGAAATGGGGAATAATGGGGTGGGAGAGGGGAAATGGGGAATAATGGGGTAGGGAGAGGGGAAAATGGGGTCAGAAGATGGGGAAATGAGGAAAAATGGGAAAATGGGATAATGGGATGGGAAATGGGATGGAAATGGGGAATAATGGGGAAAATGGGATGGGGAAGGGGAAATGGGATGGGAAATGGGGAATAATGGGAAAAATGGGATGGGGAAGGGGAAATGGGATGGGAAATGGGGAATAATGGGGTGGGGAGAGGGGAAATGGGATGGGGAAATGGGAAAAATGTAATCAGGAGACAGGGAAATGGGAATAATGGGAAAATGGGATGGGAATGGGGAATAATGGGATGGGGAAGGGGAAATGGGGAAAACAGGGTCAGGAAAGGGGGAAATGAGGAGAAATGGGAAAATGGGATAATGGGATGGGGAAATGGATGGGAAATGGGAAAATGGAATCAGGAGAGAGGGAAATGGGAATAATGGGAAAATGGGATGGGGAAGGGGGAAATGGAGGGGAAATGGGGAATAATGGGGTGGGGAGAGGGGAAAATGGGATCAGGAGAGGGGAATGGGATTGGGAAATGGGGAAAAATGGGGTGGGGAGAGGGAAATTGGGAATAATGGGGTAGGGAGAGGGGGAAATGGAGTCAGAGAGGGGAAATGAGGAAAAATGGGAAAAAAGGGATGGGGAAGGGGGAAATGGGATGGGAAATGGGGAAAATGGGATAATGGGATGGGGAAATGGGAAAATGTAATCAGGAGACAGGGAAATGGGAATAATGGGAAAATGGGATGGGGAAGGGGGAAATGGGATGGGAAATGGGGAATAATGGAATCAGGATAGGGGGAAATGGGGAATAATGGGAAAATGGGATGAGGAAGGGGAAATGGGAGGGAAATGGGGAATAATGGGGTGGGGAGAGGGAAAATGGGATGAGAAATGGGAAAATGGAATCAGGAGAGGGGGAAATGGGGAATAATGGGGTAGGGAGACAGGGAAATGAGGAAAATGGGAAAATGGGATGGGAAATGGGGAATAATGGGGTGGGGAGAGGGGAAATGGGGAAAACAGGGTCAGAAAAGGGAAATGAGGAAAAATGGGAAAAATGGGATAATGGGATGGGGAAATGGGAAAAATGTAATCAGGAGAGAGGGAAATGGGAATAATGGGGAAAATGGGATGGGGAAGGGGGAAATGGGATGGGAAATGGGGAAAATGGGATGGGAGAGGGAAAATGGGGAATAATGGGGTGGGAGAGGGGAAAATGGGATCAGGAGAGGGGGAATGGGATTGGGAAATGGGGAATAATGGGGTGGGAGAGGAAAATGGGATTGGGAAATGGGAAATGGGGAATAATGGGGTGGGGAGAGGGAAATTCCAGGATGGGGAAAAAGGAAAATGGGATGGGAAATGGGGTTAGGAGGGGGAAATTGGGGAAAATGGGATGGGGAGAGGGAAAATGGGATGGGAAATGGGAAAAATGGGATGGGGAGAGGGGATTTGGCAATTTGGGAATATTTAGAGAATATTTAGGGAATGTTTTAGGAATGTTTAGGGAATGTTCAGGGAATGTTCAGAGGACATTCAGGGAATATTTAGGGAATATTTAGGATATTTTTAGGGAATATTCAGGGATTGTTCAGGGAATATTCTGGGAATGTTCAGGGTTTGTTTAGGGAGTGTTCAGGGAATGTTCAGTGAATGTTTAGGGAATATTTATGGAACATTTTGGGAATGTTTTAGGAATGTTTAGGCAATGTTCAGGGAATGTTCAGGGAATATTTAGGCAATATTTTGGAAATGCTTAGGGAACATTTTGGGGATGTTCAGGGAATGTTCAGGGAAAGTTCAGGGAATATTCTGGGAATGTTCAGGGTATTTTCAGGGAGTGTTCAGGGTATTTTTAGGGTATTTTCAGGGAATGTCCAGGGTATTTCCAGGGTATTTTCAGGGAATATTCTGGGAATGTTCAGGGAATGTTTAGGGAATGTTCAAGGAATATTTAGGGTATTTTTAGGGAATGTTCAGGGAATATTTAGGGAATATTCAGGGAATATTTAGGGTATTTTTAGGGAATGTTCAGGGATTGTTCAGGGAATATTTAGGGAATATTTAGAGTATTTTCAGGGAATGTTCAGGGAACGTTCAGGGTATTTTCAGGGAATGTTCAGGGTATTTTCAGGGAATATTATAGGAATGTTCAGGGAACATTCTGGGAACGTTCAGGGTATTTTCAGGGAATGTGCAGGGTATTTTTAGGGAATGTGCAGGGTATTTTTAGGGAATGTTCAGGGTATTTTCAGAGAGTGTTCAGGGAATGTGCAGGGTATTTTTAGGGAATGTTCAGGGAATGTTCAGGGTATTTTCAGGGTATTTTTAGGGAATGTTCAGGGTATTTTTAGGGAATGCTCAGGGTATTTTTAGGGTACTTTCAGGGTATTTTCAGGGTATTCTCCGGGTACTCACCGGGCGAGCGTGGGACGAGCGGGGCTGGGCGGGCTCGGGCCGCCTCCTCCCGGCCGAGCGGAATTCCTGCTCCAGGGGGAATCCTCGGCTGGGGAGGGGTCAAAGGTCAGGAGGGACCCCAAACCCCCCAGCCCCAATTCCCTCCCTACAATCCCAAATCTCCCTCCTCCAGTCCCACATTTCCTCCCATGATCCCAAATTTCCTTTCGCCCACCTCAAATTCCTTTCCTTGAATCCCAAATTTCCTCCCTCACCCCAAATCTCCTCACCTCTCATCCCAAAATTCTGACCCCAAATTTCCTCTCCCCATCCCAAATTTCCTCTCCCCATCCCAAACTGCCTTTCTCCAATCCCAATTTTCCTCCTCTGATCCCAAATTTCTTCCCATGATCCCAAATCTCCTTCCTTCAATCCCAAATTTCCTCCCTTACTCCAAATTTCCTCATCCTCCCCATCCCAAAATTCTGATCTCAAATTTTCCCCATCCCAAATTTCCTCATCCTCCCCATCCCAAAATTCTGATCTCAAATTTTCCCATATCCCAAATTTCTCTCCCCATCCCAAAATTCTGATCCCAAATTTCCTCCCCTTCCCAATCCCAAATTTCTTCCCCTGTTCCCAAATTGTCTCCCTTACTCCCAAATTTCTCTCCCAATCCCAAATTTCCACCCCCAATCCCAAATCCCCATCCCAAATTCTGATCCCAAATTTCCTACATCCCAAATTCCTCCTCCAATCCCAAATTTCCTCCCTTACCCAAAATTTCCTCACCCCATTCATCTCAAAATTCTGATCCCAAATTTCCCATCCCAAATTTCCTCTCCCCATCCCAAATCTTCACCCCCAATCCCAAATCCCCTCACCCCAAATTTCCTTTCTCCAATCTCAAATTTCCTCCCCAATCCCAAATTTCCCCAGTCCAAAATTTCCTCACCCCACTCATCCCAAAATTCTGATCCCAAATTTCCTCCTCCCACCCCCCAATCCCAAATCCCCAATTCCAAATTTCAATCCCAAATTTCCACCCCCTCCCCAATCTCAAATTCCCATCCCAAATTTCTTTCCCCAATCCCAAATTTCCTCCCCATCCCAAATTTTCATCCCAAATTTCCTCTCCCATCCCAAACTCTGATCCCAAATTTCCTCCCTCCCCAATCCCCGATTCCCAAATCCCCATTCCCAAATTTCTCCTCCCCATCCCAAATTTTCATCCCAAATTTCCTTTCCCATCCCAAATTCTGATCCTAAATTTCCACCCTCCACCCTCAATCCCAAATCCCCAACCCCAAATTTCATTTCCCCCATCCCAAATTTCTTCTCCCACCCCAAATTCCTCTCCCAATCCCAAACTCTGATCCCAAATTTCCTCCTCCTTCTCCAATCCCAAATTCCTCCCCATCCCAAAATCCCCCATCCCAAATTTCCCTTTCCCAATCCAAAATTTCCTCTCCCCATCCCAAATTTTCATTCCAAATTTTCACCCCCAACCTCCCCTAATCCCAAATTTCTTCTCCCCACCCCAAATTCCTCCCCATTCACAAATTTCCTCTCCCCATCCCAAATTTTCATCCCAAATTTCCTTTTCCCATCCCAAATTCTGATCCTAAATTTCCACCCTCCACCCTCAATCCCAAATCCCCAACCCCACCTTCTCTTCCATCCCAAATTTTCACCCCACAACCTCCCCAATCCCAAATGTCTTCCCCTCCCAAATTTCTTCTCCCCACCCCGACCCTCCCCAATCCCAAACTCTGATCCCAAATTTCTCTCCTCCTTCTCCAATCCCAAATTCCCTCCCATCCCAAATCCCCCATCCCAAATTTCCTTTCCCAATCCAAAATTTCCTCCCCATCCCAAATTTTCATCCCAAATTTTCACCCCCCAACCTCCCCAATCCCAAATTTCTTCTCCCCACCCCAAATTCCTCCCCCATTCCCAAATTCTCTTCCCGTCCCAAAAATCTGATCCCAAATTTCCTCCCTCCTTCCCCAATAGCAATCTCCTCTCCCCATCCCAAATTTTCACCCCACAACCTCCCCAATCCCAAATTCCTCCCCATCCCAAACTCTGATCCCAAATTTCCTTTCCCCTTCCCCAATCCCAAATCCCCCATCCCAAATTCCCTTTCCCCAATCCCAAATCTCCTCTCTCCATCCCAAATTTTCACCCCCAACCTCCCAATCCCAAATTTCTTCCCCTCTCCCAAATTCCCTCCCCATCCCAAACTCTGATCCCAAATTTCCTCCCTCCTTCTCCAATCCCAAATTCCCTCCCCATCCCAAATCCCCATCCCAAATTTCCTTTCTCCAATCCTAACCTCTCTCCCCATCCCAAATTTTCACCCTCAACCTCCCTAATCCCAAATTTCTTCCCCCTCCCAAATTCTCTCTCCCCATCCCAAACTCTGATCCCAAATTTCCTCTCCTTCCCAATCCCAAATTCCCTCCCCATCCCAAATTCCCCCATCCCAAATTTCCCTCCCCAATCCCAAAATCTCCTCTCCCTATCCCAAATTTTCACCCCAACCTCCCCAATCCCAAATTTCTTCCCTCTCCCAAATTCTCTCCCCCATCCCAAACTCTGATCCCAAATTTCCCCACCCCAAATCCCCTCCCGTGGGAACAGCTGGAATTTTGGGTGGAACATCCTCCTCCTCCAGCTGGGAATGCCATTTCCAAACTTTTCCGGCCCAGCTGGAATTTTTGGCCGGGCAAAATCTCCCTGGGAGTTTCCCAAACATTCCCAAAATCTCCCGAGGGGAGGGGGGGGGAGGGGTTGGAAAATTCCCAAACCGCCGGGAAGAGCCTGGGAAAGGGGCGGAGGAGCTGCTCCCGACCTCGGAATCTCGGAATGTCGAGCCCGGGGCGGCTGGGGGTCGGGCTGAGAAATTCCGGATTTTCCAGCGGTGAATCCCCGGAAAATCGGGATTTGGGAAGGGTTGGGTTGGTTTTTACAAGTTGAAGGGTTGATGAATTTCCTCTCAAGATTCAAAAATGTCCCTCCAGGATTCCCAAATTTTCCTCTCCAAAATCCACAAATTTCTTCTCTCCAGGATTCCTAAATGCCCTCTCTGAAATTCCCAAATTCCTCTTCAGAATTCCTGAATTTCCCCTCTGAAAATCCCAAATTTCTCCTCTCCAGGATTCCCAAATCCCCCTCCAGGATTCTTAAATTCCTGCTCTGAAATTTCTAAATTTCCCTCTCCAAGATTCCTAAATTCCCTCTCTGAAATTCCCAAATTCCCTCTCCAAAATTCCCAAATTCCCTCTCCATAATTCCCAAATTTCCCTCTCCAGGACCCCCAAATCTCCCCTCCAGGATTCCAAAATCCTCCAGGATTCCCAAATTTCCTCTCCAAAATCCACAAATTCTCCTCTCCAGGATTCCCAAATCCCCTCCAGGATTCCTAAATTCTCACTCTGAAATTCCCAATTTTCTCCTCTCCAAGATTCCTAAATTCCCTCTCCAAAATCCCCAAATTCCCTCTTCAGAATTCCCAAATTCCCCTTGAAATTCCTAAATTTCTGCTCTCCAGGATTCCTATATTTCCTCTACAAAATCCCCAAATTTCCTTTTTCCAGGATCCCCAAATCCTCCTTCAGAATTCCCAAATTCCCTCTCCAAAATTCTTAAATTTCTCTTCTCCAGGATCCCCAAATATCCCTCTGAAATTCCCAAATTTCTTGTCTCCAGAATTTCCAAACTTCCACTCCAGGATTCCCAAATTCTCTCTCCAAAATCCTCAAATTCCCAAATTTCTCCTCTCCAGAATTTCCAAATTCTCTCTCCAAAATCCCCAAATTTTTCCTCTCTTGGATTCCTGAATTCCCTCTCCAGGACTCCTAAATTCTCTCTCTGAAATTCCCAAATTCCCTCTCCAAAATCCCCAAATCCCCCTCTGAAATTCCCAAATTTCTCCTCTCCACAATTCCCAAATTTCCCTTTCCAGAATCCCCAAAATTCCATCCAGAATTCTCAAATTTCCTTTCCAGGATTCCCAAAATCTCATCCACAATTCCCAAATTTCCCTCTGAGCTGGATCTGAATCCATGGGCACCTCTGACCCAGCACAGGGAATCCCAGAATTCCCAAATTTCCCTCTGGGTATCTCCCTCTATTCACAGAGAATTCCAGAATCCCAAAATTCCATCCCAGAATCCCTAAATCCCATTCAAGGGCAAATCCCAAATCCCAGAAATCCCTGGGAACAACATTTGGGATGATCCCAGAATCTCATCCTGATCCCACCTGGCTCAAACCAACTCTAAAGGTTTTTTTCTCATGGAAAAAGGGAATTTCAGGATCCCTAAATCCCATCCTGGGGCAAATCCCAAAATCCCAAATCCCAGAAATCCCTGGGAACAACATTTGGGATGATCCTGGAGCCTCATCCTGATCCCACCCGGCTCAAACCCAACTCTGAGGGATTTTTCCAAGAAAAGGGAATTCCAGGATCCCAAAATTCCATCCCAGGATCCCAAAATCCCTTCCAGGGCTATTCCAGGGGCAAATCCTAAATCCCAAATCCCAAATCCTAAATCCTAAATCCCAAATCCCTGGGAGTGGCACAAGAGCGACCCCTGGGTGCTCTGATCCCACCCGGTTCAGATCCCACCCGAGGGCTCTTCCCACGGAAAAAAGGGATTCCAGGATCCCAAAATCCCATCCCAGAATCCCAAAATCCCATCCCAGAAACTCAAAATCTCATCCCAGAATCCCTAAATCCCTTCCAGGAGAAAATCCCGAATCCCAAAAATCCCTGGGGGTGGGACAAGGGGATCCTGAGCCTCATCCCGATCCCACCCGGCTCCAAACCAACTCCAAGGGGTTTCTCATGGAAAAGGGAATTCCAGGATCCCTAAATTCCATCCCAGGACCCCTAAATCCCTTCCAGGGGCTATTCCAGGGGAAAATCCTAAATACTAAATCCTAAATCCCAAATCCCAAATCCTAAATCCCTGGGAGTGGGACAAGAGCGACCCCTGGGTGCTCTGATCCCACCCGGCTCAGATCCCACTCCGAGGATTTTCCCACGGAAAAAAGAATTCCTGGATCTCAAAATCTCATCCCAGAATTCCAAAATTCGATCCCAGAATTCCTAAAACCCTTCCAGGAGAAAATCCCGAATCCCAAAATCCCTCGGAGTGGGACAAGGGGATCCCGAGCCTCATCCCGATCCCACCCGGCTAAAAACCCAACTCAATTTTTTTTTTCTCAAGCAAAAAGAGAATTCCAGGATCCCTAAATTCCACCCAGAGCTATTCCAGAGGAAAATCCCCAAAAAATCCGCAGGACCGACCTTTGGGAATCTCCTGGAGCCTCATCCCGCCGCCAGCTCGCTCTGCTCCCAACCCCGACAATTCCAGCAGCTCCAAATCCCCAAATCCCGGAGGCGCTCTGGGAATCTCCGGCTCCTCCCAAATCCCTAAATCCCTAAATCCCACCTCGGGAGTGGCCAAAAGCTCTCCGCTTTTCCCTCCTCCCTCATTCCAGCCGGGAATTCCTGAAATCCCTTCCTTCAATCCTCCCAGCTCAGCCGCAGCGCTTTTTTTTTTTTTTCCCACACCCGCGGAGTTGGATTCTCATGGAAAAAAAATAAAAAATCCGATTCCGGCGTGATTTTTTTTTTTTTGGGAATTGTTGCGTACCTTGCGGAGGGAATCCGGAGATCCCTGGATCGGGATTCCCGGGAAGCAGCGCGGATCCCGGCGGGGCGCAGGCGGCGCTGGCGGGCGCACGCAGCCGCTCACCTTCCAGGAAGAGCAGATTCCTGGAATCCAGGGAAAATCCAGCTCAGGAACGGCAGAGGGAGGAGGAGGAGGAGGGGTGGGAATGGGGAAGGAGGGAGGGATCCCAGATTTCAGTGGGATCCCAGATTTCAGTGGGATCCCAGATTTCAGTGAGGAACTGGGACGGGAGAGGGGGAAATGGGACATTCCCAAAAGGCAGGAACTGGGAATGAGCTGGGAATCGCCCTGGGAATGGGAGAGGGAGGGGTTGGAATGTGGGAATGAAGGATTGGAATGTGGGAATGGCTCACAGCGAGCGTGGGATCCCAGATTTCAGCGAGATCCCAGAATTTCAGCGGGACAGGAATGAGAAATGGGGCACTGCCAAAATCTGGGAACTGGGAATGGAGCCGGGAATGGGAGAGGGAGGGAGGGAGAGGGTGGGAATGTGGGAATGGGAATGTGGGAAGGGAGGAGGGAGGGCGGGATCCCAGATTTTAGTGGGATTGGTCCTGGCCAAAAGCAGGAACTGGGAATGGAACTGGGAATTCCAGCGGAATTGCCCCGGAATGGCAGAGAGGAGGAGGAGGAGGAGAGGGGTGGGAAAGGGGGAAGGAGGGAGGGATCCCAGATTTCAACGGGATCCCAGATTTCAGTGAGCAATTGGGACGGGAGAGGGGAAATGGGACATTCCCCAAAAGGCAGGAACTGGGAATGAGCCGGGAATCGCCCTGGGAATGGGAGAGGGAGGGTTGGAATGTGGGAATGAAGGATTGGAATGTGGGAATGGCTCACAGCGAGCGTGGGATCCCAGATTTCAGCGAGATCCCAGAATTTCAGCGGGACAGGAATGAGAAATGGGGCATTGCCAAAATCTGGGAACTGGGAATGGAGCCGGAATGGGAGAGGAGGAGGAGAGGGGTGGAATGTGGGAATGTGGGAATGGGAATGTGGGAAGGGAGGAGGGAGGGCGGGATCCCAGATTTTAGTGGGATTGGTCCTGGCCAAAAGCAGGAACTGGGAATGGAACTGGGAATTCCAGCGGAATTGCCCCGGGAATGGCAGAAGGAGGGAGAGAGGTGGGAATTTGGGAGGGACAGGGAGGAGAGCAGGGTGTGGATCCCAGGTTTTAGTGGGATCCCAAATTTTAAGTGGGATGGGGATGAGAAATAGAGCATTCCCAAAAATCAGAGAGTGGGAATTGCACCAGGAATTGGAGAGGGAGAAGGAGGAGGGAGAGGGAGGGAATGTGGAATGAGGGAATGAGGGAATGAGGGAGGGAGTGCGGGTTGTGGGATCCCAAATTTCAGTGGGATGAGCAGAGGGAGAAATGGAGCATTCCCAAAAATCAGGAGTGGAAATGAGAGCCAGGAATGGGAGAGGGAGGAGGAGGGGAGGAGGAGGAGGAATGTGGGAATGTGGGAAGAGAGAGAGAGAGGGGGTTGGGATCCCTAAATTTCAGTGGGATGGGGTGATGAGAAATGGAGCATTCCCAAAAATCAGAGAGTGGGAATGGAACCGGAATTGGAGAGGAGGAGGAGGAAGAGGGGGAGGGAATTTGGGAAGGAGAGGGAGTGAGGAGCGGGGTTTGGACTCCAGATTTTATTTGGGATCCTAAATTTTTCAGGGAGAAATGGAGCATTTCCCAAAAATCAGGAGTGGAATGGAACAGGGAATGAGAGCCAGGAATGGGAGAGGAGGGAGGAGGAGGGAGAGAGGTGGGAATTTGGGAGGGACAGGGAGGGAGAGCAGGGTGTGGATCCCAGGTTTTAGTGGGATCCCAAATTTTAGTGGGATGGGGATGAGAAATGGAGCATTCCCAAAAATCAGAGAGTGGGAATTGCACTGGAATTGGAGAGGGAGGAGGGAGAGGGAGAGAATGTGGGAATGAGGGAATGAGGGAATGAGGAGGGAGTGCGGGGTTGGGTGGGATCCCAAATTTCAGTGGGATGAGCAGAGGGAGAAATGGAGCATTCCCAAAAATCAGGGAGTGGGAAATGAGAGCCAGGAATGGGAGAGGGAGGAGGAGGGAGAGGAGGAGGAGGAATGTGGGAATGTGGGAAGAGAGAGAGAGGGGGTTGGGATCCCAAATTTCAGTGGGATGGGGATGAGAAATGGAGCATTCCCAAAAATCAGAGAGTGGGAATTGCACCAGGAATTGGAGAGGGAGGGAATTTGGGAATGAGGGAATGTGGGAATGTGGGAATGTGGGAATGAGGGAATGAGGGAGGGAGTGTGGAGTTGGGTGGGATCCCAAATTTCAGTGGGATGAGCAGAGGGAGAAATGGAGCATTCCCAAAATCAGGGAGTGGGAAAATGAGAGCCAGGAATGGGAGAGAGAGGAGAGGAGGAGGAGGAGGAGAGGGAAGGAATGTGGGAATGTGGGGAGAGACAGAGAGGGGGTTGGGATCCCAAATTTCAGTGGGATCCCAAATTTCAGTGGGATGGGGATGAGAAATGGAGCATTCCCAAAAATCAGAGAGTGGGAATGGAACCGGGAATGAGAAAGAGAAGATGAGGAGGGAGAGGGAGGGAATTTGGGAAGGAGAGGGAGTGAGAGCAGGGTTTGGACTCCAGATTTTAGTGGGATCCCAAATTTTTCAGGGAGAAATGGAGCATTCCCAAAAATCAGGAGTGGGAATGGAACAGGGAATGAGAGCCAGGAATGGGAGAGGGAGGGAGGAGGACGAGGAGGGAGAGGGTGGGAATTTGGGAGGGGACAGGGAGGGGAGAGCAGGGTGTGGATCCCAGGTTTTAGTGGGATCCCAAATTTTTAGTGGCATGGGGATGAGAAATGGAGCATTCCCAAAAAATCAGAGAGTGGGAATTGCACCCAGGAATTGGAGAGGGGAGGGAATTTGGGAATGAGGGAATGAGGGGAATGAGGGAGGGAGTGTGGAGTTGGGTGGGATCCCAAATTTCAGTGGGATGAGCAGAGGGAGAAATGGAGCATTCCCAAAAATCAGGGAGTGGAAATGAGAGCCAGGAATGGGAGAGGGAGGAGGAGGGGAGGAGGAGGAGGGAGAGGGAAGGAATGTGGGAATGTGGGAAGAGAGAGAGAGGGGTTGGGATCCCAAATTTCAAGCGGGATCCCAGATTTTAGTGGGATGGGGATGAGAAATGGAGCATTCCCAAAAATCAGAGAGTAGGAATTGCACCGGGAGGAGCTGAGGAGGAGGAGGGAGAGGGGAGGGAATTTGGGAATGAGGGAAGGGAGAGCAGGGATGGACCCAGGGAAATCAGAAAGATTTGGGATGGATCCAGGGATTCACAAACTCCCCCAAAATCAGGAATGAGGATCCAAACCCATTTTTGGGATCAGCACCAAAGCTGGAAAATTCCCTCCTCCTCCTCCTCCTCCCCAGTCCCTGCGGGCAATTCCAGCCCAGCCCTGGGAACATTCCAAACTTCCCTGGGAACATTCCAAGCTTCTCCCTCATGGAATTTTCCTGGATCTCATCCCTCCCTTCCCTCCCCCTCCTGCCAGGCTGGAATTTGAACCATTCCCGCCCCTCCTGGAAATTCCAGCCCTGATCCAAGCGGAATTTCCCACCCTTGGCCTCAAATTCCCGGATTTTCTCATTCCCCCCGGGGATTTTCCAGCCCTGAAGCTTTAAAAGGTGCAAAAATTCAGGAATTTCTGCTCCAGTTGCAGGGAAATTGGGATAAATCCAACTAAACTCGGTCCTGTCCTGGGGTTTTGGGGCTGGAATATCCAAATTCTCTCTGGATCCACTGGGAATACTCAAAAATCTGGGAAAAATTGGGGAAAATATGGGAAGGGGCGAGAAGGGGCTGAGATCTGAAAAATCTGGGAAAAAATGGGGAAAAATCAGAGAAAAAATCCGGGAAAAGCTGGGAAGGGGCAAGAAAGGGGCTGAGATCCCAAATCCAGCCCCAAAAATCCAGGGAAAATATGGGGAAATCCGGGAAAAATCAGAGGGAAAATCTGGGAAAAGTCAGGGAACAATCTGGGGAAACATCCGGGAAAAATCCACGAAAAATCTGGAAAAAACCTGGGAAAAACAGGAAAAATCCAGGAAAAATCCAGGAAAATCCAGGAAAAATCCAGGAAAAACCCAGGAAAAACCAGAACCCAGGAAGTGGCTGAGATCCCAAATCCAGCCCTGAAAATCCAGGGAAAATCTGGGGGAAATCCAGGAAAAATCTGGAGGAAAATCAGGGGAAAACCTGGGAAAAACCCAGGAAAAATTTGGGAAAAATCCGGAAAATCCAGGAAAAATCTGGGAAAATCTGGGAAAAAATCCAGGAGAAATCTAGGAAAATTTTGGGAAAATTTTAGGAAAATTTTAGGAAAATTTTGGGGAAAATCCTGTTGAAAGCCTCACCAGTGATGTAGGATCGGGCATTGCAGTCCTCGATGTCCATGGCTGCAAATTCCTAAAAGGAGGAAATTCCTCAGAATTCCAGATTTATCCAGTTAAAAATCAGGAATTTGGGAAACAGCAACGCAGGAAAAGCCCCAATCTGCAGCTGGCTGGAGGGGATGGGAATCCTGGGAATTCAGGGATTTTTAGGGATTTTATGGAATTTTAGGGATTCGATTTTTGGGGAATTTTGGGATCTGCAGAGAAAGAGCAGGAGCCGATGATGGGGTTTTAATTAGCTATTAATTAGCTATTATCTCAATATTAATTAATTATCAATAATCAGTTATTATTAGATTATAATTAGTAATTAATTTGGTGTTAATCAGTTATTAATTAGATGATAATGCATTGTTATTTGGTGCTAATTGAATGTTAATTAGTTATTAATTCGGTGTTAATTCATTTTTAACCAGACAATAACTGGACATTAACTGGTTATTAATTGTATATTGTTTATTAATTGGCTTATAATTAGTTATTAAATTTTGATTGATATTAATTGGTTCTTAATTGGCTATTACTTAGTCTTTAATTTTTATTGATTGACATTAATTGATTCTTAACTGGGTATTATTTCATCATTAATTTTGTTAATTGGTATTGACTCATTATTGGTCATTTATTGTATATTAATTGGCTAATAATTGGTAATAATGGGGCTATTAATTGGATATTAACTGGTTATTGATTGGAAATTAACTAGCTATTAATGACTTCTCAATTGGGTATTAAGTGGTTATTAATTAGTTATCAGTTATTAATTGATTAGCAATCAGTTATTAATGATCGAATCACTGGTTATTAATGAGCTAATAACCAATAGACATTAATTGACTGTTAATGAGTTATTAATTAGTGATTAATGTTGTATTAATGAGCCATTAATTGGCCATTAATGAGTTATTGGTGAGTCATTAAGTGGTTAATGAGCTATTAAATTGATATGAATTGGTTGCTAATGAGTTATTAATTAGTTATTAATGAGGTTTTAATTAGGAGCCTGAACTGGGCTGATCCCAGGGACAATTCTGGGGTTGGGGACAATTCTGGGGTTGGGGACATTCCCATCCTGGGGACAATCCTGGAATTCAGGACATTCCACAATCAGTGACAATCCCAGTCCTGCAATTCCAGATTTAGGGACAATCCTGGGGTTGAGGACAATCCATCCCGGGGACAAATCCCGGATCTGGGGACAATTCCAGATTTAGGGACAATCCTGGGGTTGAGGACATTCCATCCTGGGGACAAATCCCGGATCTGAGGACAATTCCAGATTTAGGGACAATCCTGGGGTTGAGGACAATCCATCCTGGGGACAATCCCAGTCCTGGGATCCCAGACAGGATCAGGGACAATCCAGATCTGGGGACAAACCCGGGCCCTGGGGACAATGCCAGTCCTGGGAGAACAATCCCAATTCCAGGGACAGTCCCAGTCCTGGGGACAATCCTGGAATTAAGGGACATTCCAGGCTTGGGGACAATCCCAGGACTGAGGCCATTCCATCCTGGGGACAATCCCAGGATTGAGGACAATCCTGGAATTAAGAACAATCCCAGGATCAGGGACAACCCCTGTCCTGAAATCCCAGATCTGGGGACAATTCCAGGCTTGGGGACAATCCCAGGACTGAGGTCACTCCATCCTGGGGACAATCCCAGAATTAAGGGACATTCCAGGATCAGGGAGAGTCCCAGTCCTGGGGACAATCCCAGCATTGAGAACATTCTGGGATCAGGGACACTCCCAGTCCTGCCATCCCATTCCTGGGACAATCCTGGGATTGAGAACATTCCATCCTGGGGACAATCCCAATCCTGCCATCCCAGATCTGGGGACAATTCCAGGCTTGGGGACAATCCTGGGATTGAGAACATTCCAACCTGGGGACAATCCCATTCCCAGGGACAAATCCCAGGATCACGGATGATCCCAGTCCTGGAACCTCAGATTTGGGGACAAATCCCAAAATCAGGGACAATTCCAGTCCTGGGGACAAATCCTGGTCCTGGGGACAAATCCCAGGAACTGAGGACATCCCAGGATTGAGGACATTCCATCCTGGGGACAATCCTGGAATTAAGGGACATTCCAGGATCAGGGACAGTTCCAGTCCTGGGACAATCCCAGTTCTGCAATCCCAGATCTGGGGACAAATCCTGGTCCTGAGGACAATCCCAATCCTGAGGACAATCCCAGGATCAGGGACAATCCTGGAATTAAGAAGAACCCCAGGATCAGGACAATCCTGGTCCTGAAATCCCAGTCCTGGGGACAAATCCCAAAATCAAGGACAATCCCAGTCCTGGGAACAAATCCTGATCCTAGAGACAAATCCCAGGAACTGAGGACATCCCAGGATTGAGGACATTCCCATCCTGGGGACAATCCTGGAATTCAGAACAATCCCAGGATCAGGGACAACCCTGGAATTAAGAACAACTCCAGGATCAGGGACAAATCCCAGTCCTGGGGACAATCCCAGGATCAAGGAACAGTCCCAGATTTAGGAACAATCCCAGTCCTGAGGACAATTCCAGGATCAGGGACAATCCTGGTCCTGCAATCCCAGATCTGGGGACAAATC